>JAVSBV010000029.1:4228769-4261398 GCA_033117975.1 Parotocinclus spilosoma | reverse complement strand
GCGCTCTCTCTCACGCAACGCTCGCGCTCTCTCTCACGCAACGCTCGCGCTCTCTCTCACGCAACGCTCGCGCTCTCACACTTGATTTTTACAGTTTTGTAGGTGTAGACCTTAGAGGTCTCAGATCAAATACTATAAACACTACATTTTACTGTGCTTACTTTATTTTTAAAATGGATTTGGTCTATATACCGTTTTGTTTGTCAATATATATTTGTTCTATGCAAATTACTGCACTCGGGGGAGGGTACAATTCAAGCATTTGAATAAAAGAAGTGTATCGCTGTTCATAAAATGATTAAATGTGGTGTTTTTTATTGGATCTTTAGATACCATTACAGTACTTAAGAATATGGTTATTTTACAGCCTGTGTGGGTGACTATGTTGTATTTTTAATTTACTTTTAATTTTTATTTTAGGTGTGTGTTTCAGACATTTTGAAATGATCTCAAACTGAACCTAATGGGAATCTTGCAAATAGTGACCAACAGAATCCCAAGCCCTTCGCATAAATTATAGTCTGTGAGTAACAACTCTGTGTCTTATCTTTAGATGTGAGAGGATTCCAGACTTTAGTCTGTTAAAAGTATTATTAGAGACAGGTTGCTGGATCTTGGTTCGATGTGAGCAAGACCCTTACCCCCATGCTGAGTGACAGTTGATCAGCAGTCACAGTCAGATGATAGTGCTGAGCTTCGAGTCTCCTGCTGTGACTCTGCAGAACTCCATTTTCTATATCCCTGTCTGAGAAAACGCACAACCATATGCGGATTAGTCCTCTATTCAAAGCATGAACAAACCAAACAGAATGAGCAACATCCTCTGGTCTAATAGTGGAATTCACCATCAACGTAGTCCTTATATGCTTCAAGTACAGCCTCAATCCCTTTCCATTTAGAACTATGCCCCTCATCTTCATCATCCTCATCGTCGTCATCATCATCCTCCACTTCCTCACTGGAGTCTTCAGCAGACCGCTCATCACTCAACCCTGAAGAGTCACGATTAGCTTCGGACTGGGAGGTATGACCGTTGGTGTGGAAGTAAGGTAATCTTTTCAGTGCCCCCTGTTCTGGAGGGTTACAATGCATTGCAGTGTTAAGCCTATGGTTCGGCTCAGTAATTTCCCTGAGACCTCCTAGTGAAAGAATAAGGAAAGCTGGTCAGATAAACATGCATAACATTACATTTATCAAACCTAAATGAGATGCCGTTAGATGAATGCTTCCATACATGCTAAAAGGGATCCCAATTAACCATGACAAGTAAATGGCCATCAATAGTCTGAGACTTCTAGTGAAAATGCCTGTTTTGATCTTTGTGAGGGACAAAGTGTATTGCAGCAGGATAATGACCCAACACACACTTCAAAGCTTTGCCAGTGTAAAGTGACACTCAAGAGAAAACCTAAAGGGACGAAGCGAAGCCTTTCTTCTAATTAGGTATATTTATACCTGAACAGCATAAATCTGTTCATAAGATTGAATGAGTAGTGTGCATGCTGTGCACTCTCACCTGGTACAATCCAGATACAGTACAGTACTGTACACAAGTTAAGACGCCATGCCACTATTAGACTTATTTTACCAATGGTATTATGAACGTATAATTGGCTCTCACCAAGACCTGAGGCTGAGACCATATGAGGTCTGCCAAACAAATGCTCAAATAAATATTAGGCTATTTCTGCTTACTTCAAACATTTAAATTAAATGGTTATTTTCTCTTGATTTTTTTCCTCTCGTTAGATGGCTCTCTTATCTTTCAAACTCACTTTTGACACATAACAGCCCTTTAGTAACTTTCGTCTTTCTTTCTTTTTGGTTGAATCAGGTCACTTTGTTTATCTTTACAACCTCACGCTTCTGATAAACTTCAACATTTTATGGATTTCTTCCTGACTAACTTATGCCATCATAATGGTATCATCTATGATATTTTATTCATCATTAATGGTATATCCAAATACGCTGGCCTTTAAGGGTGGTGAAGTGTCACCTCACAACTCTGAGATACCTGGTTCAATCTTGACCCTGGATTTTGCATGTAATCTCCCAAAACTTGCATGTTTTTTTCCAGGTTCCTCCCATATTATAAAGACATGTGGATTATGTTAATTGGTGCCCTTATTGTGTGAATGTGTGTTAATATATAAGAGTGTGTATGCCAGACAATGGATTGGCACCCGTCTATGGTTGTTCCTGCCTTGTGTCCTGTGTCGAAAGCTAGGCACCTGGTTTCCCACGACTCTGACCAGGCATCAGCAAAGGCGTCAAGAACACAAACAGTTTCTGGACTCTTGAGACTTAAAGGTCATTAGTGTGGATGCCCGAAATCTGTACACACTTGTCAATCCCCCACTTGTCTTTTACTTTATCTTTCCAACTTTTTTTTCATATTTCCCCTCAAAGTACTACATTGATTTACATTTACAGCATTTAGCAGACACCCTTATCCAGAGTGACTTACAACTCATACAGTCTTACAATCCAAGCAATGGTGGGTCAAGGGCCTTGCTCAGGGACCCAACTGTGGCAGCTTTGCAGAGGTGGGATTTGAACCCTGGACCATTAGGCTACCACAATCCCATACTATGTACGTAAAATTGATGTATTTGAGAAAAAGACAAAACATAAGCATTTTCACTAGCCCTTCACATACTGATAATTCAGAAGCAAAGCACCCTCCTCACCTTTGGTTTTGTGCTGGGATTTGTGCGTGGACTGCAGAACAGACTGATGGAAGTGCTGTGCAAACTCCTCAGCACTGAGCCTCTCCCAGGCTCGGGATCTGCTGTGCTCACTCACCCCATTTATTCTAGAACTGCTTTCCTTCAGTGGGGCAATGAGGGGTCTGGGGCTATTCTGCATGCCTATCCTGAGTCCTGAAGCTTCTCCAAAATGAGGCTGGTCTTGCAGAGGGGCCAGAGGAGGGGGCTCTTTAGGATGTAAGGTGTCAGAGGGAAGCCTGTGAGAGTCAGACTGGTTGCTGCTGCTGTGGAGGTGCTTGGACGGAGACTTTGGACAGGGAGCTTCAGCTGATGGACAGGGTGTATGGACTGCTGTAAGATCTGAAAAAGATAAATATATCACTGTTAGGAAAAACTAAATAGATTACAGCAGAAAATACTTCATACAAAAGACTGACATCAGGCCGATCAGCTAATAAACTTCGTGAATGTGAAAATTTAGATAGAGTATAGCTATTTTTTTTTATTACATTTAATTCAATTGTAGTTGTGTTTTGTTATGGGCTGACAGATTATTCAAATCTGTGCAAAAAGTGTTAATTGCACAGTTTTTATTGTGTTGATTTTTTGAGTTCTCCTAGTTGGGCCAAAAGAAACACAGTACTAGGCCACCATTGTATATGTTGATTATAATTGATTAGAATTTTCATAACTCTAAAGAAAAACTCTGGGAAGTCATGAAATAATCCTTGTATACTATACCATAATCTTACTTCAGAAAACTTTAAAACAGTCTTCCCTTGCATAGTGCCAAGGAAGAACATACTAAATACTAACGTTTGCCTGTAGAAGCTATTTATTTCTAAAAAGTGTATCTTTTTAATTTTGTGCACGTTTCTGCCGATTCCAATACCGATCACACCTTCTTTTTATTCTCTGCAGTGAGCCTCGAAAAACTCACCATACTCCGCCAAGTGTTTGTTCTTCAAACAATGTATTAAATTAGTTGTGTTGAAGCATTTTAATGTGCTTCCCCCGCAAGGTATTTTTTCGTTGCATGTGTTGCAGGATGCAAACTTTACGTTAAGTTTTACCTTAATGGAAGCCTAAGACTTTTCTCCACACAGCCACATTCATGGACTATATAAGCTTCAACAGAATGCATTTGTCAGTTTTTACAGTTTTTTTTTTCAGTAACATTATTTGTATCATGTCACATCACAATGCATTGCAGCTTCTCTTACAAAGGGCTGCTAAGGTGTTGTGATATCGAAAATGATACCATGTTAGTGCAGTGTATTCATTTGAATAGGTAGACTTGCAAGAAAGACCATGTGAAAGCTGTTATCTTGTGTACCATGTGATATTGTGTGGTAGTGTGTTTATGGGACGGAATCTTGCACTAATTAGTAAAGCATATGTGTCTGAATTTGTTTACCACCTCTTCCTTTTCTGTTCCTACAGTGTATAGTGTTCTATATATTATGTAGATTGTAAGGAATAGTGAATAAGACTTGGACACAGCCCAGTGTTTACTCAGTGTGCATTACATGAAATCAAGAAATCAAGAAGCCAGTGTCAGTGTCAGTTCCTACCAGAGGCAGTGGTGGAAGGGCTGGAGCAGGGTGTGTGTGTAGTATATCGGAGTGTGTCCAGAGTCACAGTTTTCTTTTTGATGGCATACAACATATTCGCTACTCTGTCTTTCTCTGTAGTGAAAAAAAGAGTCAAGTCAGTCCTCCTTTAATAAAAAGATATACAGTACAGTAAGTATAGTCATATTCAGGGAATTACTTAAAGATGGATTAACTATAATTCTATAACAAACATCAGGTGTGTTTTTTAGTTATTATTTTTTTTTAAATTATTATTAAAAACTGTATAAGATGGTAAAACAGTCCACGCTGCTTTTGTTTTTAGTTTGTTTTTTTTCAGCAACAAAACAGCCTTTATTACTTGAATAGGCATTCTGTTCGCCTTGCCTTTTTTATTTATTTCTTTTTTGGTGCAAACAAACTAAGCCAGATGACAAAATTCCATAAAAATAACACATTGTGTCTGTTGTGTGTAGATTTGAGCAAAAAAAAAACAAAATGTCTGAATATTTTTTGTTCAGTTCAGTGTGCAACAGTCTTGGGTTCTAGGGTGTATCCAATAGAAGTTTAAATCTCAACACTTTTAATAAAAAAAACAAATACACTGGAAATGTGACCAGTCCATACCAGGGTACACACACACACATACATGCAAACAATTTAGAGATGCCAGTTATCCAGCCAATTCTTTGGATTGCAAGAGGAAACCGGAATACCAGAAGCGTACCCTTAGGAATCGGTGTATTTGGAACTGTGGAAATGCGTTTTTTATCAAATTCAGTGTTTACTAAAATATAAGTTAATAACCATAGTATGTGTAATTGCTAAATCTGCCGTGAGTGGATTAGAACAAACCTATTCTCTGCTCTTCGCTGACATGATTGAGGCTAAACATGTTGAGGAAGTGTTTCTTGGTCTCTAGGTCAGCTGCACTGTCCATCTCCTCGGGGGTGTAGCAAGTGCTCAGAACAGGTGCAGGAGAGGAGGTGGTCTGTCTTTTGTTCTGTAAGCGTACAGGAGAGGGGCTGTGTTCCTTCATCATCATCCTTCTTTTCTTCCTTTTTCTCTCCAGCAGCTCGTCACGCCGGGAGAGAGTGGTCAACCCAAAGACGCTCAAAAAGTCCAGTTTCTGCAAAGAAAGTGAACAGTCAGGCACTCAGTGAGAACGTATGAGGAGCAGAACTTGTGAGGATGTCAGAAAGATAGGAACCTCTTTGGATTGGTTTAGTTTGAGAGGAGGCTGCTCCATCACTCTCCTCAGATGCGCTCTCACGTCATCTTCATCACTCTCATCATAAGAGTCATCCAGATCATAGTAATAACCTGGAAAAGACACCCACCATAAGCATATATTAAAACCTTGTCTTTTTTTTTGTATTCAAAAATTCAAAGCAATCATAACCTGAAAAATTACCAGCGAAAGGCACAATTCAAAATATTGAAAAGACACAAGTGCACAGTTTATTTTTAAAAAATAATTGCCATGTGCTGTAATAATTCATAACGGCAATTAGATATTATTTCCAACTGTTGGTTTATATAATTTATTCAACATAAGACTGTAATTTTAATTAAATAAACACTATAATATTAGAGACCATGTGGCCACTGTTCGCTACCTTAATACTTATAAAAATCATACCTGTGACATTTTGCATTATTATTGCACAGACTTGACTTAACCTAAATGATATAGTTAATTACTGCTCCATTCCTTGTACTTTTAAGGACTGGATCATTATTGGACTGAAACTACCACTCAAGACTGAAGGAAGAAGGCATTAAAGGCTAAAATCTGTACTTGCACTGATGCGATAATTATCACTGGATTCTGTCCTTTATTACCATGTTTGTTGTCTTTTTCCTGCATCAACTTCTAACAGAGTTTGTGCTGGTTGGTGTTCTTGGGCTTTGGGCTGTTTGTACCAGCACGACGTAATGCCTACTAAGAAGAATATAAAGCACTAATGTAAGTCACTCTGGATAAGGGCATCTACTTAATATTGTAAATGTAAAATTGTGCTTCTCTTTATCTCAGGTCTATATTGTGTACAGAGCTGTGATCATGTTATTGGAACTAGAACCTATTAACCTCCATGAAGTTAATCATTTAGTCTGGTCTCATCAATAGGATTGGTTTTCCATTTGACCCATTTTACGCTTTCTGACTTATTGCCCTCAGAGAGCCTTCCCTTTTGATGTTTATATGAGGTCTAAACTCAGCTATAATAAATGTATTTTGCACATTTTGCAATTAATTCAAATTAAATCTGTGTCTGATTGCTGCATCCCTTAAATAACCTCTCACTTAGGTCCTGTTTTGACACATTTGAATAATTCTGGTACCATTCTCTCTGGCTTCTTTGCGTCTCTTCTCCTCCAGATCAAGTTTGCTTATGAGTGTTCTGTGCTGCTGCAGAGCCTGATCATACATCAGCATGGGTTCCACCACTCGTCCTGGTAAGCCTCTGACAGGAGATCCTGCTCTTTTAGTACCCCTAAGCTCTCCATTAGAGCCATGCAGACGAACAGACAACCTCTGCTGGTGCAGACCATTCTCTTGGTCTGTAAGCTCAAACAGGCTGTGTGTCCTTGAGGGAGGGCACCTCTCTTGAAACTCAGGTTTAATCAGTCCTAGAGGAGGCCGACTTGGACCAAAGGGGCGGTCGTATGCTCGGTGCGTGTGAGAGGGAGCGTTGATAAGGGACACAGGGTTCCAGAGTGTAGTGGGAGGGTTAAGAGCATCCCCATGTGTAGATTTGGGAGAAATAAGAGTAGGTGGTGCCCCCAGGTGGTGAGGTAGCTCTCTGGTACTCATGTCCTGGTGGTGAAGTCTGCAAACAGTGTATTCATGCAGTTAATGAATGTGAACACAAGAGGGAAGCATTCTATAACAAAACAACAAAACCCACCATCGTCCACAAAAACGGTGGCATGCAAATAGGTTTTTTAGGAAAGGCTTTTTTTGTCAGTTCATTTTTATTCTTAAGACCTACTCAATTTAATCACTAACCCTATTTAAGTACCCTATTTACTTAAATAGGCCATGTCAGCATCAGTGCATGGAAAATATTCATTTTATTCATTCAATATATTCATCACAAGAGCATAAATCTTGAGAGACCAGTGAACCTAACAAATTGTCTTTGGAATGTAGAAGAAAACCCACAGTTCCCAGATAAACATCCAAGGTCAGAATCAAACTGGGGAATCTCCAGAGCTGTGCAGCAACAACAATGACTACTTGTTCGACAAAGCTGCATTTTCCAACAGATATATATTCATATAAAGAGTGTACACTAAGTCACATATTTAAAAAGCCATATAGAGATTTTACTGGTTCATTATATGGAACAGTTCAAAGTAATTGAGACACAAGTATCTTATTCTTTTCCATATACCTGTCTGGCACCCTAGTTTACCCAAATGCAGAGATGGCACGATGGTGCAAGTGGTTAGCATGGACATGGATAGCACAGTTCCAGAGATTTGGTTTGAGCCCATCTTTTACTCTGTCTGTGAGGGGTTTGTACATTCTCCCCTTTACTCTGCCTGTTTCAGCTTCCTTGGTTTCTCTAAAGTGCTGCAGTGTGAATGTGTTTGACTAATATTGATGTAACCTTGCTCTTCTCGAGAAGAGCCATTGATGCTGATGCAACGTTAAATAAATGAACAAATCAATTAATCAACCACCCACATCCAGTTCTGGAATTCTTCACTCCAGTTCCCTCACCTCTGTGTGTCTCTCCGCAGCTCTTGTGTGTCCGGCTCTGGGATGTTTTGTGGGCCCTCAGACATCTTATCCCCTGTATCCGTTCTTGGCATTCTCTGGCGTGCCAGCCATCTTTCCTCCTCTCCCTGGCGTTGGAGCAGCATGGCAGCTGACAATGCCCCCTGGACACCACCAAGGCCAGGCCCTAACCGCTCCCCCGGAGTGGGTACCAAACTGGGCATGGGAAGAGGTGCAAGGCCACCTGTGGATGGGTATATGCCAGACTGCAGAAGCTTTGGGGCCAGTAAGGGGGAATCATTGATCTTTTCTATGAAAAAGAGGGACATTTCAGAGTAACATTTACTGCAACATACCACAACAGTACAATATTATTTCATAACCATATCATGCTATATCCATTATGGATAGTGGTTGGTTATACAGTATTGGTTAAGTAGTTCCATTTCACGCTATACGCTAATCATACCATTCTAAATCTATTTCACACAAAAATACAGCAGCTTTCTTTTACTAGAGCCTTTGTTGTATCTGTGAGTGCAATTATAAAATTTATAGTATATAAAATACTTGTAATGTTTATGATTTTGTGTGTTAATTGTCTATCTGTATAGCTTTTAGGTCACATCATACCTGGTCGGTTTGGCGTGAGCCTCTCCACCAGCTTGGCTCTCTCTTCTATCTGCTGTCTCTGAGAATGTGTGTGACTGTGCGTGTGAAGCTCCTGATTCAGACAGTGCTTCTCCATGGCCCGGACCACCTGGATATCCCTCTCTTTCACTCTCTCTCTTTGGCGTCCCAGCTCCCTCTCCCTTTCTCGTGCTTCCTCCCTCTCTCTCTCTCTTTCCCTCTCCCTTTCTCTCTCACGCTCTCGTACTTGCTCCCTGTCTCGCTCTTTCTCTCTCTCTGCCTCGTGAGCTCTCTCTTTCTCTCGCTCACGTTCTCTTTCGCGCTGGTGAAGCTTGTCCTCCATCTGCAGCCTGTCAGAGTTACACATACACAAACACAGACAAAGACACAAAGACACACACAAACAAACACAGAGATAAAGGGTGTGAGATGCAACACTCTCCACAGGGACATAAAGCACACACTCAGTGGAAGGCAACAGGAACACAGGGACGTGTTGATGCTGTTTACTACTGAGCATGAGGAGGAAAGGTTGAACAGATTACTGACCACATGGGCTGTGTATGTGTGAGGGGGGGAGTGAGCATGCATGCATGTATAAGTGTGTGTTGTATAAGTGCGTGTTTGTGTAACGCTCATGGTGCATATGTGTGACTGATAGCGTCTAATAACATACATATACAAACAGGCCTTCAGAACTGCCACTGGTGCCAATAATCTGGAAAATGAACTACAATATAGGGTGGACATCAGAGGCAGACATATTTGGCTGTGTCTGAGGAAGGGAAGCCCAGTCAGGGATCATCCTGTGATACGACTGTCCCTGCCAGGGAATACTTAAGCCTGTGACCTGCTTGGTGGTGCTGGGGTGAGCTGACGTGACATACCAAATGTGTCCTATTTGATTCAAATCCAGTAATAGGAAATACCACTTGTCATCTTAATGAAACCAGTTTGAGACGACTTTTTTTGTGACATTGTGTATTATTATGATGGAAGCATCCAATAGAAGGCGGGTCAGTTGTGGCCACGAAGGGATGCAAATGATCAACAACATCACTGAAATAGCCTGAGGCACTAAAGCCATGATTTACTGGTATTAACAGACCCAGTAGATATTTCCCAAACAATTACACAACCTCCACCAGACAAAATTGTTAACAAAAGGTAGGATATGTTCACAGATGCATGCTGTTTCACTAAATTAGGATGTGTGATGAATCTTGTGAAATCAAAAGTGATTGCTTGGTTGCATGTTAGAAATCTGATTTGTCAAGTGGATGTATAGATGTTGATCGGATTACTGACTACATTTTGTTTTAGTTCATTTGGTATAAAATAAAACAAAAACACAAAGTACATATAAGTCCATATTTTTATTATATTATTATTATTAGTAGTAGTAGTAGTATATCATTATATAGTGTATTATGGACAAGAAAACAACACCGCTTACAAAAATTAGGGGATATTTAATTTTAAATTAAATATCCCCTAATATTTGTGAGCAGTATACCTCCATCCATGCAAGTAAGCCTCAAGTAATCCTAAATTATTGGTGATGCTGAAAGCATGTATAACTATAATATGTCTAGAAAAAGACCACGATGTCTGTACGTCTTTGTGTGTGTTTCTGTGTGCCTGTGTGTGTGTGTGTGTATGTGTGTATCTCTGTGTGTGTGTGTGTGTGTGTGTGTGTGTGCGTGTGTGTGCGTGCGTGTGCCTGTGTATACACCTTTCACTCGGCAGGGCTGTCAGAGACTGATGACTGAGCTCTGCAGGGTAGCGCACCCCTGGCAAGTGGAGGTGAGCAGGGCTGTGATGGAGGGATGGCACGGCTCCTCCCGCTTGGAGCTGATAGTAGGGCGAGCGAAGAGTAGATAAACAGAGGGACTCATCCATTCTGCACAGTGGTGGGGGAGGGAAACAGAAAACCTCATTAGTGCTCCTGCTGCTGCATCACCATCTCTGTCCCCTTAGTTCATTAACCCCTGCTCTCTGCCTGCCTCCCCTTCTCTCTCACATGCACTGTATCTCTTACTGAGGCGGATATAAGAGGCTGTTCACCATTTTAGCCACCAAATTAGAAACACACTCACACACGTGCAATTTAGAATGTATAGAATTTATAAAGAAACACGCAAATACACACTTTCAAACATAACATTTACTATAGATTTGCCCAAAAGCAAATATATAAACAGATATGTAACAGTAAGACTGGAAAGATTAAAACAGGAAGGATATATTGTAATAGAGTTACAAGCTACTATTAATAATGACGACTATTAAATAAATACATGTGCATACATGTACACTGATTGCTTACACTCATTTACTCATGATTATGCTTAGGTCTCGTTCTTATGAATGAAGCATTCTACAATAAAATGAAACACTAGAATAGTTGTGCAATTTGAAATAATAGGTGTGCTTGTCTCCTTACACCTTTTGGACATATACATTTTGGAATGTTTAGCATATCAGCAACATCTTGGCTATTTTATGGCATTCACATATACTGAAAAACTATTCATAATTATTCAGATCATTTGTTAGACATCTAAAAGGTATATCATTTTAACTGGTGGAATCTTTTCAAACAACTCCTTCAGTTTCTCTACTCTATAAAAAGCATTTCTGGTGGCCAAAGGTTTTGTACATTCTAATAAAACAGGTTTTATTGTAAGAGAAGTAGCACAAAAATGACAGTTAGGGAATTGTTGACCAGCTAGGAGGTGTCGGTGGGTGAGGGCAGCATGACCTTGTCTTGCTAAAAAGTCACAGTTGTGTTTAACATTGATAACAGGAGCTATTTTATCCAGTTTGTTTTGGGGGTTGGTCTATGCATGGGGTAGTCAAGAGATTATTTCAGTCCAGCTCTGTCATGCGATTCACCTACACATTACCATATACGCACCTGTATGAGGAGAGGGCAGGGTGAGCCAGGTATCCTGAGTGGAAGTAAGCAGCAGCAGCAGCTGCAGTACTGGGGTCCAGCCCTATTGGGAGTGATGATAACCTCAGTTCCTCAGCAGAGCCATAGGGGCGGAACCCACTACGCAGGTATTCCTCTGGCACCACCCCCAAAGGCACTGCCCCTGTGGGTACAGTGCCTACCGGAACCATCCCTGACTGGAGAGCATGAGGCACCTGACGAGACAAACTTGAGAAACACAGAGTTGCTTATCAAATGTGACATGAAAGCTATCATGTCATGTAAATCCTGCAAATCATGTGTTCAATGTGTATTCTACCTGAGCGCTTGCAAACGAGGATCCTGCATTACTGCACTAGGGTTCAGTCCAAAAGCAAAAGGTGCCCCAATGAGGTGAGGCGCAACAGAAGCAGCCGTCTTGTCCTGTGCAGAAAGACCAGGGTCTCGTACAGGCCCTCGCAGCACGGCCTCAGCCTGGAAACAGAACCAGACTGGGTCGTAACGAAAAACAAGTACATCAAATACAAAAGAATACTTTATGTGACTTCAGAGTTTCACATGTACCGTTTAAAAATATATGTGCTACGTATACAGTATGTATTGTTTTGGAATATGTTAACTGAAATCTGGACACACACTCCAAATAAGTACTAGGTATAAAAGCGAGAATTCTAAATGGTCCACCAAGTACAGGTTTTAATTAATCCGGAACTGAACTTGGTTGTATTTCCTAACGTCTTAGTCATTGAGTCCAGCGTGCTGGAGTGCCGAAGAATACGAATATTGCATCACTGTCTACTTACAGGCTGCAGTGCATCATTTTTCATGCCTGTCTTCATTGTAACACAGCAACAAAGTAAAGCAAAGGGAAATTCAGGACAGTCAGTAGAGGAATGCAAATCTATGTAGATTTTGCATAGAGTCTTTAGCATGGAAATGTGATTCAAAGCTGGCCTTCTAATGGTGACTGTAGCACTCCTTTTTTTCTGTCACAAAGCCACACCTAGATTTTTCTGAAAGAAAACAAAAATAACTTTGAATTTATGGTCTGATCTATGTAATTTTATAGTCTGCTAATTAATATCATACAATATACAGCTCCAAATACTACGGTTTATTATGCAATAAAAGGGGTTATAATACGAAAGAGTATAACTAAATTTAAGTATAAAGCATGTCACATGGTCAGGAAATACTCATCCTCTTCTAAGTACTTTTATATCATAAATCACTTATATTGGCCTATGGGTTTCTTACGTATTGCCCTCTATTAATTCAAAAATGTATTTGAAATTTATGAATGAAAAGATTTTTAAGCTACGCTTCATTCACAGTGTAGCATAATACAGTGCAGGGTGTCTTACTCGCACACAGTGCCTTGCAGGATTCTATAGTAAATCAGACTACTCACTGCAAAAAGCCATGCATAAATGTGGCCCAGTGCACAATGAAATTCCCCCACAAGCACTAGGCTGTTTAATACACAAAATAACAAATGCAATATTCCGCAAGTTTTCACTTCCGAAGATTTGTTTTTCTCAAGTGCCTTCAAGTGAATTTAGCCAAATCCTGGCATTTCTGGTTTTGCCAAAGGCCCGACTGATTTCTGGTTTATAAAACCAAAGCATTGCGTAGATAGGTGAAGAAGTTAAACGCCATCATGGAGACATCGTCATCTGAACCTATAGGTTACAACTAGTGGTGTTCTGATCGATCAGCCACGGATCATTATCGGCTGATTAATGCCTTTTATTGCCGATCACAAAAAAAACGATCACTTGTACTTTGCAACCCGCAGAGGCCCTGTGTACAGTGTTGTGTCACCTCTCCCTTTCCTTTACACTGTGCAGGTGCACGGTGCCAAATAATAAACAAGCATGTCTGCCATGTATAACATTTACACAGTCTTTGAGGGTGATATAAATGCATCCTGCAACACATGCAACAAAAAATACCTTGCAGGGGAAGCACAATAAAATACTTCAACACAACTAATTTAATACATTGTTTAATAAACAAACGCTTGGCAAAGTATAATCAGTCAAACAGAAATTAACACAGCCCACACTTGAGCTTGCCCATATGAGCATGACAGTGAGAAGGCTAAACAAACAACCTGAAAAATTATTGAATTCATCAGGTTAGATATCCAACTTATTCAGTGGTGGAAGAAGTGTTACCTGCAAGTATTTTGTATTTTTTCTCTTGGAAAAAGTTCATAAAAACATGTTTTTCCTCTTAGATAATTTTATTGTTCCATTTTTCCAGATCACGTAGCCAGTATCACTCATCATAACTAAATTGAAAAATGTACAGGCAGTCAATGTGATCGGTATCAGTGATTGGCAGTAATCAGCACTCATGGGTTATCGATATCAGAAGCATAAAACACGATTGGAGCATCCTTAGTTACAAGCCATAAAAAACAGAACAATGTGAACAAAATGTGCAGTTGCTGCGTTTATACACAGTGGTTATGGTTTAGAATATGTCTATTTAGAATATGTATAAAGAAGCTACTGTAAATGATATATAGAAATTTGCATATGCTAGCCAATAAAGTCGATATGATTTAAAAGCTTGACTTACAAACATACTGCTTACAAAATTAGGGGATATTTGTAAATTAAATTAATTTGAATGAAATATTAATAATTTTGTGTTGTCCAAGAGCTTGCAAATTATGCCCAACAATCTTGTGAGTATATTGGAGCATACAAGCATTTATTGTCTATGAACTGGGTTGCTAATGTAGTTCAGGAGACTCTGTCTAATTCACTTATATTTTTGGTCAGAAGCCACTACCGGTAGAAGTGTGGAATGCAGTGTGCAAGCATTTACGGTTCCTTGAAAAGGCAAATAATTGGTGTGAGCATGTGTGTGTGTGGTCGAGGCCAAAGCGGAAGAGTCGTTTTTCCTTCTAAATCTGTTTAAAGCTGGGTGCAAAGCCAGCAAGAGCAGCTTCTTCCCTTCTCCCCCTCTGGGCAGCAGTACAGAGACTCTTTGTGTACAGGGAAAAAGGCTGGTTTGATCGGGTGGAAGTGGGTATTGTCTAAACTGCTCCCACAGTGACTGCATGGACAAACGGGCTCAAAGGGGCACAGGCAGATCAAGCCAGAATACAAACCCATCAACACACACATAGGCACACACAAATAGCAAGAGTGGTAAACCCAGAGCTTACAACTATCCCTTCCTAATCCATGTGACCCTACTGCACCCCCAGTAAGCTCTATATTTAACTCTTTATCAACAATACACAACGATGAATCAGTTACCCCATACAGCACCCACCCCTAATACACAAAATCTCCTGGTTCTGAATCGGAATGTCTTCATATATACCCAGACTCTAACAATGCAGATAGTGATGACACAGAAAGCTAGTTTACAGGATTGGTGAAAACGTAGAGAAACACAGCTTAACAGTTACAATTTCAGAAAACAAGTATATTGTACAGTATACTGACAAATAGATAACACCCAGATAATTACATTCAAAATATAGGTATTAGTATGGAGTTTCCCTTTGTCCTTTTGAAAGGGATTTTCATTAGATTTTGAACATGGCTGTAAGGTTGGCTACAAATAATACACAAAACCCTGGCTCGCTTTTGGCTTATCAGTGCATTTTCAAGATGCCTGATGGAGTGGAGATCCAAGGTTCTGTGCAAGCCAGCCAAGTAAACAAAATGGAGCAAAAAGTAGTGATTACATATGGACATGCCCAGTAAGGCCATAGTGTGAAGGAAGTAGCTGAATTTACAGGCGTATTGAAGCATAAATTCATACGGGTTAACAAAAAGTGGCAAAAGTCCCAATCTGCACTGATGGAACTATTAGGTATGTTTCAGTCACAGGTGACTAATTTTTGTCTGGAGTGTGTATTATGAAAGTGTTACAAGTGAGTGTAAAATACAAGTGACAGGCTGGAGCAAAACATGATCAATGGATGATAAAACAACAGAAACAAACCAGTATAATCCACTCCATGTTTCCATGCAATGTACACAATGTTTGTTGTGAGGCCCATAACTTGTCAGAGTACCAACTCTGTTACTAATAGGATTACACATTCAGATCAGTTTTTGGAGTTAGCTGATACTCTGACCTCTTTGCATTATCTCAACAATGAAGCATGACCAACAACAGAATTAGTGAAAATGCATACAATATAGAAAATGTTTAACGTATCATCTGTATAATGCCCTCGTCATTTTAGCTCTTACATTAATTTGCACAATATTGTAAATTAAGCACAGTATTGTACAGCCCCAATTTTGGTACACTTTGTTCTCACCTGCCTTCCCTCACTCCTCCACAGGCCGTTGACTGTTTTTGTGGGGGCTATGGTGACCACAGGTGGGGCACTTGATGCAGAGTGGGTTCCAGGAGGAGCCCCAAGTCCTGGGCCCGACACGAGAGGACCTCGCTTAGGCGTGCCTGCTGGAGAGCTGTGACTGGTGGCCGGTGAGGAAATGGGAGATGATTCACCACTGATGGAGGTGGGACCTGAGAGATGAAACAAAAGACGAGCCTTGATTCCCATGCATTAGTGGCACGTAATTCAAGGCTAAGACAAAATTATATTGATATATAAGTAGATATTAGATATAGACAAAATCTTCATTAAAAAGGTATAGGCGACATGTTTATGAAAGTATTTCTAAAAAATAAGGTTGAAACCACTATTAATAAATCCTGTTCTATCTTATGTCCATAGTCTGATCATATTTTCTCAATTCCTCTGTTACGAAGTGCACTTTATCTTAACCTATATGGTTCATATATAACAAAGCCAGGGGTCAATCTGTGTGGATCGTTGTAAACGAACGACTATGTGATGTCCTGTAATAGATTACTGTCCTATTCAGGGTGCAGAAAATGACCACTTGTTACAATATGTACATGTTTGTATATGTGCGTGTGTTTTGGTGAAAATAGTAAGCAGCCTGTTAGATAAAAGTATATGCATTATCACTTTCAGTGTCAGTGCAGATGCCAGTTTATAAAGACAACCAGTGATTATAATCTTTGTGGTAAACCCAGACACGCATTCGCATTTGCACAACATCACACATACGTAAGCTCTCCTAATTTTGTCCTATTCATCGGTGCAGTTTTAAGCGTATGAAGCATGTGCACATACATTTTTATAGTGAATCAAAAGCATGTGTCATCTTTACCAAAATCACCAACGATAGCACCTACAGCACAAGTTCAGCTGGAGACAAATGAGCACTGCCATGTGGGAAAGGATTTTCTTTGCTTTAAAGCTACACTGCTACACAGCACCTGTCTAAGCCACCCAACTAAAGGATCAAAGTAGGTCAACGCCTCTCAGGGTGCCTTGGTTTGCGCAGAGGTGATAAGAGTGTGCGTGTGGCAGTGTGAGCATAATCATGTGTCTCCATCATAAGCCAAGTTTAAGCCTGTGTGTAAGCTCAAGCCTTAGTTAGGTGTGCATACGAGTGCGAAAATATTGTCGGCTCCAGTATGATCAATTACAATTAGGTAATGCTATCCTGGACAGATTACATCAGGATCATGTGCTTGCACTCAGAACTTTAAAAATCTGTCAATCTCAAAAAGGTGTTATAAATCACATTGGCAACTTTTCTACTGTAAAACAACTTATGTAAAAAGTATGTACAGAGTAAAGATAATCTCGACCCTTTGTGAATGTAAATGTATTGCTTCATTTAAAGTAATACAATGGTATGTAGCTTAGTCTTTAACTATGGTAGTACGAAAGTTGAGAAACCTTTTAATTATATTGTGAATTTCTCCTCAGGAATACACACTGTGGTGACCTCCGGAGTTCTTTTTATGCAGGCTCTGTACATATATGTACATCAGTCATCAGTTGCACACTTGACAACAATGAAGACATAAAGCTTGGTAGTCATCGCCAGTCGAACTAGGTTGGTAGAGTTCTGTAGTGTATATAAGAGCCCAAGCACATCAGAAGAACTCTGCGTTCTTTATACATCACCCAGAAATAAAGTGACTCCTCATATCACCTGATCGGCTCATCAATCTCCCTCCAGCAAACAGCCGACCCCTTGCTTTAATCTGCTGCTAGTGTTTGAAGTTTAAACAGAAGCCATTTGAAGCGAGAGCGCTAGTTTAATGGCTGTAGGCGAATTCCATGCAAGCTCTAAAGTGTGGCAGCTATCGTTAGAAAACAAAACGTGTGGGTGTACATGTGTGCAAGTCTTGTCTATGGCTAGAGCACAATCACACAGACAGATGGGTACCTCAGTAATGTGCCAGCCAACTAAAATCCAACAAATCCACATGCAAATAGTATTCAAATCAATTCTGTGCGATCGGAAAACAGCAAACAGACCTAGCAGTGCAGTGTCAAAGCGTGTGTACACGTGTGTAAAACCTGAACTGATCTAAACATTCAGCTTGCTGGTACTACCAAAATACTTTGCAGTTTAGGAAGAGAAGAAGGTAATCACAGCAGACATTTGCAGGAGAAGGCTACAAAAATCAGACAGAAAAGTCAGATCGGATCAGAATTCCAGAACAAAAACAACTTGGATAAGTCCTGAGTTGTGCTGGTTAGTAGAAACAAAGCTTTAGAGAGAAGCTGGGAAGGAAACAAGTGTGAACATTTAAAGTCATCTGACCAAGTTTCGTGCAATAAGTTGAACCATGGGAATAAAAAGATGGCTGGTGTATAAACATGGATATATAGAAGTTGGATAGAAGATGGAACAACACTGCCAACATAAACAAGTGAGTTCAAGTCTGGAGATAAAGAGAACAACATATACGAAAGAATAGCGTACAGAGATAAAAACCCACCTCGGGGTTCCTCCGCCTGTTTGGCCAGTTTGCGAAGAGCAGCGGCAAATCCAGAGTGAGCAGACTGTGACTGTGTGTTCCCATTGGCCAACGCTGTCCCGTTGATGGGGGAGGGTGTGAGGGGGCTGATGGTCGCTGTGGTGCGTGTTGCCGTGGAGATCATCCCTAACGATGGTGACTTTGGCTCATGGCTCATTCCTGAATGGTAGAAACAGGAGGGGGTAGTGCATGAGAGAGAGAGAGAGAGAAAGAGAGAGAAAGAGAGACAGAGAGAGAGAGAGAGAAAGAGAGAGAGAGAAAGAGAGAAAGAGAGAGAGAGAAAGAGAGAGAGATATATTTAAATATGATCATTTCCAAAGCAATTTGCATTCCAGTCCTCGTATGCAAAAACATGCTGATTAACTAATGTAAATATGTGTACATGTGGGATAAATACGTCACATGGTCACATACAGTCTTGACCTTTTTTATATTTTTCAGTTAGATACAAACTAGAATCTAATCCAAACCAAATAGCATTTGTAATCAAATGCATATGTGTTTTAATCAACACTTTAAATCAAATCACCATTAAATGAATCATCTTTAATTAATCATGTTTAAATGCTATGTCGTTATTAAAGAACCCTTTGCACCTGTGTTCATACAAAATGCAGTATTATTTTACCATTACTAATTTCTTTGGTTGTAAGTTCAGTTCAGAGTTCAAAATGGTCAACGCAAAACAACTTTCATAAAGTGTCAGTTTATTGCTATTGTGTCTTAATCATACTTTATATTTAAAGATTAAGACACAATTTTCTCTCCCAGCAATATCAATATACTGGATTGTCACAACTGTCGACCGTCTTGCTTAAAATCTCTAAAGAACTCTATTATCTAACAGAAAGATAATAAACAACTAACCACTTAACCAGAAATAATCAATCACGAAGTGGATAATGCTACAACTTCGTAGAAAATCAATAGCATGCTTCAGTACCATTCACAGACATGCAGAGAATGTTTTGTCAATATGTGAGTGATGTGCTGCATTCCAGCATCTAGAGGAACTTATAATCTGCATGTACAGTTTGTACATTTTGGAAACTTTCATCCAAAAAGACTTCCAATAAAAGTAAATTCCAACATCTAGGTCTGGCACTTAATCTCATTAGTGATAGAAGTGCTAAGTGTATATAACTTGTGACACAGGTGACCTTTGGTACGCATTCAAAAGCATTCAAAAACCCATTTTTCTAGTCAACTTCATTTATTTTGTTAATAAAACATAAATTCCTGCATTTCAGGCCCACAAACTATTCCAAAAAGGTACAGGGACAGGGCGATTTGAGGTAAGGTAATGAGGCTAGTAATGAGGTAAAAAGAAAAACGAAATAATGATGTTATTTCAAACAGGTGCTGTCAACAGGTGGTTGTACTTAAAAGACATTTGCAAGCATTTGATGGGCAAAGGTGTTCAGAGAATCTCCAGTTTGTCAAC
The DNA here is from genome assembly GCA_033117975.1 of Parotocinclus spilosoma. Lineage (NCBI taxonomy): Eukaryota > Metazoa > Chordata > Actinopteri > Siluriformes > Loricariidae > Parotocinclus > Parotocinclus spilosoma. The sequence goes on along the minus strand of JAVSBV010000029.1, from coordinate 4,241,513 downwards.
AAATCCATGAGAAAATTATTGAAATGTTTAAAAACAATCATCCTTCGAAGAAATATTAGAAGGGATAAGCATATTTTGTGCTCTACAGTGCATAATATCTTTAAACAATCATTAAAGGAATTTCAGTGTGCAAACAATGCAAACCTAAACTGAACTAAAGACCAGGGATTTCCCATCCCTCAGACGGCACAGCACAGTGGAATGTGTTGGAGGCCTAAAACGCAGAGTTGGATGTACACTGCTCTCAAAATTAGGGGATATTTCAAAATGAAGTATTCCATTATGAAATATCCCTTAATTCATGTGAGCAATATATATTAACAAATGATACAATGTTGACCAGATACAACATGAAATGTTTGAAATGTGGGTTTATACTATCTAAGAGTACTATGTAAGAGACACGTTTGTTTTTTTTTACTCTTACACCATGGGATTTACTGAGTAAACTAGTGTCATTTCTACCCTCGTGCTGAACTAAACAAGAGACATAATCAAATTGGAGGCGCTAGTGAACATTAGCATTTCCGTTGACTCCCAAAATAAGCAAACTGACTCCAAGTCAAAACATTTGGATCTGGGGGATTTCACCCTTTCAGCCTGTCCACATACATCTTGTAATATGTTCCCACATGAATGAAGATTTGGTAAGAGAGAGCATACATGTATACACTAATAAGTTGTGTAGGACAGAAGAAACAGTGCAGTTAGGATTTTCAACCCTGTACTTATACACAACACCACATTTAAATACACTGCTGTCTCCACTAATTATCTTTTTTCAGTCCTACATTGCCCTTGTTTATCTATGAAGTCATTCTTCAGCTATAATCATCTATTTAGTCTATTCTTCATCAGACACTTTAAATTACATGTGTTTAGAAATAAGAAGAGTATAACCCTCCTGGTAGTGTAACATTTGCTAAGCCTCACGGACATGTCAGTGTCTACAAGTGAAGAAATGAGCGGATGAGAGGGTGATTCAAAACCACCTTCAACAATTCTCGCGTTCCTTCAAACGTCCACACCCATACAGATGAAGGACAGTGTCAAATTCATGTTTAATCTCTGAACCAGCATGGCTGGGGGCCTTTGGCCTGTCCCAGTGTTATCTATAAACACAGAGAGAATTACCTGCAAATAAAGTCAACATACACAAACCGAAACTACAGAGGTATGGCAAACGCTAAGTGTTTATAATACACATATGATGCAGCTTGTAAATGATAACACATTTATTGTTCTGGCACTAGACTTGATTTAGAGATGGCAATGAAGTTTCAAGGCACAATTCCTATTCATTTTAGATCACCACTACGAGCACTGCTTTTACTAAATTTATCAAATAAAGTATTTAAGTTGAAACATTATTGTAATTTACATGCTGCTTTTCGCTGCCCGAGGTCGTTGGGCTCTACACAGGCTTTCTGTGTTTTTTATTTTTCAATAAATGTCTCTGTCTGAGGCCATGCTGGTGTACTCTTCACATCTATGTCAACATTGTCAAAGGAGCTTGATTTATTCAACAGAAGATCTATTTTCTTTATTACTACAGCCTTCCTTCACTTCTGCATCACTGATGCCTTTTGTACTAGGCTGTTTGCTTTGTGCTCTTGCATCTTGACAAGATAAAGTCGAATAAAGTCTCTGATTGACTTACAACGCTGTACTTACATTTACAGCATTTAGAAAACCCTTATCCACAGCTGATACAATCTTATAATCAGTTAAGGGCCTTTCTCAAGTTCCCAACAACGGTAATTGGCAGTGTTGAACTTTGGGCCTGAAACCTTAAATCACTGCATCTCCACAGATTTATGACTGACATTGATCTTATTTTAGCTTTCAGGTGAGATACTCAAACCCTAGATTCAAATGGAACATTTAGAGGTAATTCTAGCACATGGGTTCTTAACCAGGGTTCCATACAGTTAGTCGGCAAGTTTTTATTTTTATGCTCCAAGTCTTACATTATTATATACGTTGGCTTGGGAGGGACCAGCAGCCTTCACAAAGTTTACAAAAAGGTCCATAACATTAACACTGCAAGTACTGCTCCAGCCCTTTTGGTAACCATCTGGCTCAAAGGCTACTGAAGCTAAAGGGCAGAACTGTTCAGGAAACAACTTAGAGCCATTTTTCAATTATCTTGTGTTGTAAACTGGTGCCAGTGTTGGATCCTAATTTGGAACTGCTTTTTTCACTTGAGTGCTTTCACACTGAAGCTATGTAACATACATCCAAATTATTAGTGGAGTTTTGATGTCTATCTGAATAATGGAACTTAGGTCATGTGTCCATGTATTCGTATTCTGTTACAACACTAGATTACCAAATCTTTGTATTCATTCCTTGAATGGCATAAGTAGATCATAATCCTTGAGTGTCAGTGAAGGTTGTACTCATTAATTGAATTGAAGTGTACTTAATCTTAGCTGTTTCTTCATAAATATGATGATGGCTATAAGAAACTAAATATTGCTGAATAAATAAAATATAACTCAGTACTAAAAAGAGGTAGAAATATGCATTTATCTATTGATCCTTTCAAGTGTGACTAGTTCCACTAGGTGCACATTGAAAAGTACATGGTGCCAATCCACTTTAGTGTGAGCATCTTCCCAATTATTTCACTTCAGTAGTAATAAAATGTAAGTTTAACAGATTAAAATAATATCAAGTCTGTCTATATTCAAAGGACCAAAATAAAAAAAAATCATGTCACTCTCCCTTTCCTTTTGGGTAGATCTCTCATCATTAAACCGCTGAGAAAAAGCACCATACAACCAGTAATGTGATTATTCCTTGTCTGAATTGAGGTCCCAGGGGAGAGCAGAGGGCTTTTACTCAGCATCTGTACCTTCTGCAGTAATGCAGTTTCCTCTTGCTCCCAGAAAGGTCTGTTTATTAGACACTGCAAGCCATGCAGATCCACTCAGCCCTGCTCAACATGACTAGCTTATGGAAATTTAACAGCAGAACAACAAGGGAAAATGGATGATGGATGATATAGCAGGCTGTTTTCTGGTGTTTATCAGTGTGCACGCGCACACACACACACACACACACACACACACACACACACATTCCTAATGGTGATAGAACAGCAGCGATGCGTGGGTGACCACAGGGACCTAAGGCACCCTAGGCGTTCATTAAGAATGCTTCAAACACACCTTCCCTTCTTCCCATTAAAATCAGCGAGTGCAGACAGTTAGCTCCACAATTACTGACACCCTACATAAAGATAAAACAAAAAGGTTAATATATAAGAATCAAAGAAATATGACTATTTTTATAACCACTTACCAAAAATTTATGTTTTTAAACAAGCGATGTCAATTACTGGCACATTGATATTTTGTACACTGGGGAACCTTCTTTTTTCCAATTTAACATCACTGGGCCTTCTCATGCAGTTACTGGAGAATAAAGCATGAAAGCTGAGACCACTCTTTATTGACAGAAGGTAGGAGTAGGGATGAGAAAGAATAAGAACATTGTACAGGACCGAGACATTATGCCTATCAAAGAACCTCTTTGATGAGAGATGACAGATGGAGGAGAAATGCAGACTACCTGAGAGGCATATCCCATGTTTCAAACCCTGCTGTGCACGTGCAGGTAAAACAGATGCAGTATCAACTTACATTACCTTTTGTCACTCAGTTTCACAATATTAGATTCACCAAAAATCAGTGCATGTTTAAAAATCATTCAAAATGTTTTTTTTCTTCAGTATTGCACATTATGTATAACATTTGTTTGCAAGCAAACCATACAAATAAGCTGATAAACAAACAAGGTATATAAGAAAAAAGAAGACGAGCACAATCTGATTACGCAGTTCAGGGTATCAAAGCTTGAGTATTTGGTTCTTAAGGCGCTACTGAAAGAGCTAAAAGAATATGGAACCAAGTTCAAAAAGCTCATCAACCTTCAGAAACCACTTTTAGAGAACAAAAAGTGTATCACTTTCACCACAATAACAACCAGCTAGAACCATCAAGTTGCTTGTAAGAGGTTAAACTATGGTACAGGCTCAGTGCAATTGTAGTACAATACTGCCCTGTACACAGCCTGTGTGTATGTAAATGACCCCAGTGTGAGCTGTGATGTCCAGGTTGAGACAGTTTTCTGACAGTCTCAAGTACATGGTTCCATTTGTTCAGCTAACATCACAGGGCAAATGAACAAACCTAAGGAAGCACTAAATACAAGGGCTAACACACTTCAAATTTGTAAGCACTTAACAATATTTGGTGGAGGGGGGATGCCACCCTTCACACCTCCCTCTATTACTCTTGGAGACAGGTACTTTAATCACATTTCAAACCCAATGTCAGTAAAAGATAAGCATGCCAACGGAGCTATGTATTTCTTATGAAGACCATATCCAGAAACACTTCCCAGTGTGTTCATATTTGTTTGTTTAAACATATAGCCATAGTAACAGTCTGTAAATAAGCATATTTTGATTATTCCCTAACTGATCTCCTGATTATTTAGAAACAAGGCTTATATGAGCTAAGATACACAATTACTGTAAATAACAAGACTACAGGTAACATGATACTTCCAATTCAATTTTCTCCTGATGTTGCATATTATGTAATTGTACAGAATTCTTTGTTTAACAGATCAAACCTAATTGGATTATAGACAAACTCTTTCGAATGCAAATGACTGGTGTAAACAGAATCTGTAAAAATGACAAGGGCTGCACAGTTCTGCTAGAAAAAATATCTGCTATTTTTGTGAGTGATATGGCAATTATAGATAGTAATTAATTGTGATGGGATGTTATTTGTACGCATAGACACCGATTTTTTTTTAAATGACTCGAGAGCACAGAGAGCACACTCTTTGCGTATGGGTGGCACAACAGGTAGTGTTGGTGCCACAAACTGCCTTCAGGACCTGTGGCTGATTCTCCCCTCTGGATGCAGCAAGTCTTTTCAGTATTCAGGTTTCATCTCACCTCAATAAGCATGCTTACTCTACTCTACAAGTAGAGCTGATACAAGATGGTTTAATTCTAGTGTAAATCCTTAACTAGTGTCTCCTTGGTAGCCTCATTCACAAAATTCTGTTCCTGACCAAGATAAAGCAGTTACTAAGGGTAAACCCATGAAATCAATGACTGGGCATACTGCTACTAAACACAATACCTTAATTATGTGCCTTTTGTGAACAACTAATTACAAAGGCAGAAAGTGCAATTTTGCTTAGCACACTAGTAATTGAGATTGACGACAAATGAAACTCTCTACAAACAAGGCAGTGATTAGCTTTTGTAGTGGTGAATAATGATAAAGCATATGTTATGGAAGGTCTGAAGCACAAGCACTAAACAAAAGATGGATGAATATAAATGTATAAAGAAAAGATGACCTTTCCCCTTCACTCTAGGACTATACATAAACATAGAGCTTCCCTTTAATAAAATCCACTCTTTCTTGTTTTTTGTCATCATTCTTACTTCTATGGCATTTATTTTTTCAAATAAAAGAATATAAATGACTATAGGTCTGATGGACTAAAAATCAGATGTGCCCATTTTGTATAATTATATTTTCTGCTACTATTATCAAAAGTAAAAACATGACATGAAAAGAAGTATAATTCTAATATGTGTTTTAGTTAAATACATATCCACCAATAATCAATCTTCGCAATCCTATATTTTGTATCTGTGAATGTACACCTATGTACTAGACTTATCTGTCTTGTGTTTCATCAGGGAAATGAGAGACCCTGGCCAGCTGTTGCACTACTGCAGTGACTCCCAAAGGCCTCTGGGAAAGCCAGAGTGTTGAGACCCTCACCAGACCTTCAGACTCCCACATGGCCACCAGTTGTATTCAGTTCTCCTTCTGCTGCTGCTGCTATGGGCATGAGGGAGCAACACCCGGCCCAGTCTTCACACACAGCCAGATACAGCCTCCAGCCCAAACACACACAAACAAAGGCCTAGCTGAATGGAACGAAGTGAACACTGCCTTTGTAGTGCTTATCGCCACATCTCAAACATGCAACAAGGTTCTCTTCTCAGAAAAGTGGATTTTTTGACATTTCTTCTTTGACAAAAACACACAAAAACACTTTTCTATGAATAAGCCATTACTTATGAGTAGATTATCTATTTGATAACTGATAATTGGTTGCCAATAGATTTATCAGGTAGATAAGATGCTTTAAAGGCACTTCAGTAGCGCTTTCAAGAACATCTGAAAGTACAGGCTACAAGTGTTCAAAGTTGTGCCTGAAGAAAGACCTCAGTTGACACCGACGTCTGAAACTAAACTAAACCTGGCAGAAGAACAACCAAGTGTATGGCCACCTGAATCAAAAGCAGATCAGAAAGAGCTTATCCTTGCAATTGCTTCAGCTAGTGAATACCTTAAATGAAAGTAAAAGCATATCACCACCTTGTGCTATTCTGTTTACATTGGCTGCCTGCCTGACTACAAAGTTCAGCTTATGACATTTAAATACCAACTGTTTAGCTTTATCATATCTTAACAGTTTCTTAAAGCAGTTTTTAAACATATTTCAAGTCTCCTTTTCTTGGTAAGGCCATCAGAGACTTACTATGCCACTAATTTGCCATGGTCTATTTATAGTTCTTTTCTCTAAACACACCGTTTATAATCTGCTGCCATTTATTAAAAATTTTGTCTTGAATATGGATTGAAGATTTATTTATGCACTTATATTAATTATTATATTTATGCACATAATCATTGCATACATCAGCAGTGGCAAATTTGTTTTTTCCTAAGGGGACACATTAATAAATTCAGTAATTCAGAAATTAAATAATAGCTAAATAATAGGCTATAGAAATTAACAGAAAGTTAAGATTTGTTATAATACAGTGATGTGTCAGTAAGTTTGTTTGATTAATTTACCATCACTATCGGCATCATTTCAGCAACACACATAAGGTTCTCTCAACATTAGTCATATATATATATTATATATATATATATATATATATATAGACACACACACACACACACACACACGCAAAGTAAATGTCAATTTAGAGTAATCAGTCAGCCTTTTAGTCAATCAATTAGTAATCATCCATTACTAAACGCAACCATGCCACCCCTCAATGTATCAAATAAATTCTACTAAAAATGTATGTTTAGCTTACAAATGTAACATAATACAAACTGCTTAATAATAGTTTCATTTGCTACTGGTCATTCAAGAATTAAAGTTCTATTAAATTAAAGACACAAAGGCCAGCATTCAACATTTTAAAACCACTCTCGTTTACACTACTGAAACTGCCAGACTCACAGTTTCAGTTTCAAAACTGCAACCTGGAGAACTGCAACCTAAATTGATAGCAACTATGCTAAACAAATCAGTTCAGAGAGTATAGAGTTAAAGAAATTTGAATGTTTAATAGCAATACTCAGTACACTGTGTATTTTCATTGTCACTACACTTCCTTAAAAAAATATAACAACTAAAAATACATTAGTACCTAAGATAAGCAGCTGCAAACTAGCAGACATATTGGGAACTACAGGCGGCAGTTGACTTTTATTTTCAAACAAATCCATTACGAATCACAGTAAATGCTCATTCTTTTAGACCATCTCCTGGATTTTGACAATTTTTATATACAACACTTTGGACTAAAAGTGAAATATTCTTTATATAAAGCAGGAAACATGCATCACATATATAAAAATAAACAGTTAAATGTTATGATGCTCTTTAAACATTAAATGGCCTGACTACATTCCTGGCTATGCTGTTATTGGAAAGTAATTAACTTCTGTGTGTTTCCTGTATCTTACCACCAAGGCATTGATCAGTTTTATACACTAGCAGCCCTGTCCTACTTCATTCCTTACATCTTTTATGGCAATTTGCTTGAGCCTGTTCCACAAAACATGAAACAAGCACTTCTAGCTTCATGAAGAAAAACATGTCTGTGAATATTTACAGAAGACACACCCCAAACATAAATTGGTCTGCACAATGATATATAAACTCAAACACACGCACACGCACACATGCACACACAACAGACTAACTCCAACTGGCTTTCTCCTTTCCTCCACCAGTGTGTGTGTGTGTGTGTGTGTGTGTGTGTGTGTGTGTGTGTGTGTGTGTGTGTGTGTGTGTGTGTGTGTGTGTGTGTACACATGCTGCTCAGTGGCAGGCAGTGAGAAAGCAGAGCGAGATATAAAGTAATGGCCACCCAGGAGGTGAGGTCTTCCCTTGGTTCAACAATTCTCTGAGAGTGTGACCTATCTTTCTGATCACCTTTCGAAACAAACAAAATCAAAAGTCTTAAAGCACACTCATTTTCACGAGCACCTTAGGACTGTTCGGTTAACAATTATTTAATCCCTGGGATTAAACAAGTCATAGCTAAAGCAGATACAGGCTGAGAAGGAAGAAATAAAAGCAAGAGAATGGGAGATGGTGTGTTTCGTGTGCATGTTTTCTATCTCCACCCACTTCCTCTCCCTTGCACCATCAGCGAAAGGCATTTGTTTAGGAGCAGCTTATCACTCGCTAGGCTCCATGAAACACTGGGCACGTTTCTTACGTGATTAACCCTCCTCAGGATTCTCTCTTCATATACACTTGCACACAAAAGCTCACATTACAAAGCATTTTGTGTAACAAAGATGTAGCTGATATGAATATGTGATACAGATATTATTGGCAAAACATTTTTTATGATTTTTTGTCATCAGCCTTGAATGTTTTGAATACCACTGTCACTCTATGTAACAAAGAATTATACATGTCTGAACTTTCAATTTTTTCGTCATGTTGTGCTCCTGAGTAGGCCAACAGGATATCATGGCTGAGCTTCCTGGCAAATCTATAAGTAGGTGGCTGTGAATCCAACAGAATGCAAGACCTCCTGTCCTCCTTATCAAAGGGGACACTGGTCTCTGTAGTTCAAAAGTACAAAGGAGTCAGTTAGCAGTTACTGTGTGTGCGCGCACGTGTAGTGGGGGTTGTTAGTGTGTAAGGGCATATAACAGCTGACCAGCAGAGACAAGAGTGGCAGAAGTAACCCGAGCTAATCCTCATACAATGTGCCTTCGCGCACTTACCACAAATACAGGCTGAATGCTTAAATTCAAACACACACACACAGTTTGTCTTTGTATCACTGTAGGGAATGTCCATTGACATTACTTTACGGTAGCTAATGAATCCTATACCCGATTAAGCCTTAACTTCAGTAACCCAATAGAAACCAGGCTACTTCGGATTTTCAAAAGGTTGCAATGTTTGTATAAAAATAAACAAAAAAAATTCACACAAGTTAGAATTAGTTAGAATTGTTAGAAATGTCTATCCTTGTGGGGATATTTAGTCCTGAAACTGATTATGTAGTTAATGAATGCTACACCCCCCTAACCTTAGTGACCTAAGGCAAACCTATTGGCTCTTTATGTTTTTTCAAGTAAACATTAAAAAGCAATGAAAGAAGTAATTATCATTCGAATGGTACACACGTATACACAAAAACACAAACACACACGTCCATCTCATTATCCAGGTGGGGACTATTCACAGATGTAATGATTACTGTAGTTAATTAATGCTTAAAAAAGCATTTGTGACATTGCTTTCCATGTTCTATAAACACTCCCCTTCCCACACAGACACACATACACACACCTTCACTGAGGTGCAGAGCAGGAAGAGGTTATCAGACGAGGGATTTTAATTAACTTGCTTTTAGGGAGTAGACTGATCAGCAGTGCTAGGCAAACGCCTATGCACTCTAACAAACAAGCACATGGTTGAGGTACCAACACTCCACCGAGTTATGGTATTATTTTAAAAGCATCAGGGTGTACTTATTACAATTGTGCACAGACATCAAGTACACAAACGCATACTCCTGGCATGCCTGTGTAAGTAGTAAAGGTGGGCGAATGATGTCTTGTATAGATGAAAAAAAATATATACCACAATATACGTCTGCATATTTTTTTTTCTTTTTTCTCTTGTATTATGTCAAATGCATAAATGTGTCAATGTATTGTGAAAGATTTTTAAATATGTTGCAGCATTTATCGTTCTGCTCAGCAGCCCTCAGTTATTCAAACAGATCGGAAAAGGCAGCTTAGTGATTGATCATGAAGGAGCTTGTGAGTGATGGGAGTGTGCCCAATGGAGTCAGATGTCCAGTGTAGAGGTACTATGACACTTGCCCCATGCAGAAAGCATGTAACACACTGACAGTAATGCTTTTGTGTGAAACAAGCCAGACAATGTTTTTTTGCAATAGATGGGTCATTTTGCCTGAGGGCACACTAAGCCATACCTCCTACAACATGCACGCGCATTTTAATCTTCTTGTGTGTGCTACTCGTATAACATTTATATAATCCAGGTCAGATCACAGATGAACAATATGTTATAATATTGACATTGTAGCATCTACTACGTACACTTTTGTAAACAATGGGTAACATTAGGCCTTACGTCACGTTGACTCACTGTAGCAAGAAACTGTACATATAAATTTTGGCAGGTTCTAGGCAAAATTTCAGCCAAACTAAATATCATATATCTTCAAACATCATGAAAACTCATCATCTAACCTCATAAAACCTAATTAGGCAGACAACTGACTAATTAACCAAGGCATGAAAACAAATCATATGCCAATGTCACAAACTGTTCACTGATATGACAAACAATTGTTTTATACCAATAATGGGTGAGCTGGGATCACAGCCTTGGCCAAGCCAAATATTGAGATAAAGACCACTTATCAGTGAAAAATATTTGCAATCTATGGTCATTTTTGGTCAAGTGTTTGGCAAGGTAATAACACTAAATATGCCCTCTAGTAAAGATGACCTCAAATGACTAGGGTTCCAGAATATATTTAAAAGAAATGTCAGTATATAGCTGAAGCCTAGGGTACAGTAGCAAGCATCCAGTCAACATTGAGCTCTAATCCTGTATTTCCAGTCCTAAACCACTTTTTAAGCATTCAGCTTACATTACTAAGACAATACTTAAGGCAAACAAAACCTGTTACAGTCAGTTATCCAGCAAAGTAAGGTAGGCAAAGCCTGACATAGTTACTCATTTTACTTCAGTGTCTTAAATCTGCAATCCAACCGATCAAGTGTTACCAGACAGGTGACAAGATAAACTATAGTCTTACAGTGACGTGATGGCAACTGGTACAGGCACTCAGTATACTGTGACATTAAAATCTAGTCACCAAACAGACACACGTCAGTAAACTTCGTGATCATGTCTACATACTAATATATATATATAAGTATGTAGACATCATCATGAATACCTGCTGAAGAAAGGTGACTTTGAACATGACCTGGTTGTTGTTGCAAGACAGGCATGTCAGATTATTTTAGAAACTATTAATCTTCTAACATGTTCACACACAGCCATCTCAAGGGTTTACGGAATGGTCCAAAAAAGCTCATCTCTAGGTAAAAATGCCATGTTGATGCCAAAGATCAGAGGAGAACATACAGACTCTTTAAATCTGGCAATAGTAAATGAAACAACTACTCATTACTACCAAGTAATGCAGAGCATCTCTGAAAGCACAACACATAAAATCTTCAAGCTGATGGGCCACAGTAGCAGGGTCCCTTAATACCAGCTTAGCATTGTTTAAACTCCACAGTCTACCTGAGTATTGCTGTTGACCATTTATGACGACCTCTATATGTCACAAAGCTCAAACCTCGAGCTGGTTTAATGAACGTCACAATGAGATCGCAATACTTAAAGTGCCTCCACGGTTATCAGATTGCAGTCCAACACTGCACCTTGGAGAACCTAGAATACAAATCTGCACCTTGATGGATCCAAGTCATGGGTAGGCAAGGCAATGGAAGGCAAAGGGGCAACAGCAATGTTTACATGAAGTGGCCGGTGAGGGTATAGAAGAATTAAAAAAACAAAATATTTTTTACAGGTTCTTGGGATAGAATGAGGCAACATGGCACAGCTAATATGTATAACATAGCAGAGCTGAAGTGGGTTTGTCTGATGACAGTGTTTACCCTGATCTGAGAGAAGCCCTGCATTTTAATAAATATTGCTATTTATGGCTTTTAATCGTGAAAACCGAATCCGCTTGAAAGATAATGGTCATCATAATGGTCAAAACAAGACAGAAAATACCGCAGATAAGAATTAATCAGATGGCAGGGTAATATTTGTTTAAGGCAAATTAATGAATCAATAGGAAAACGGTTCGTCGGAGTCGGTTCGCAAGATTAGAAGCTGCACAAGTGTGTGCTCGCGCGCGCGCTCTCGCGCTCGCGCTCTCTCTCTCTCTCTCTCTCTCTCTCTCTCTCTCTCACTCTCACTCTCACACTCACACTCACACTCACACACACACACACACACACACACACACACACACACACACACACACACACACACATAATATATGTATACAGCAGCACAGTGGCGTGGCTCGGTGAGGAGCACTGCTGCAGGAGTTAAATCCGGTTTCCTCCCACAGTTAAAAGACATGCGTGTTAGGTTATTTGGTGTCTCTAAAGTGGCCCTTAGGATGTGACTGTGTGTGTGCGCCCTACGATGGATTAGTGCCCCGTCTAGGGTTGTTCCTGCTCCTCCGTCCAGAGTTGCAAAAAATAAGGTGTGTGTGTGTATATGTGTGTGTATATGTGTGTGTATATGTGTGTGTATATGTGTGTGTATATGTGTGTGTATATGTGT
>JAVSBV010000029.1:4185093-4219557 GCA_033117975.1 Parotocinclus spilosoma | reverse complement strand
TTCAATTCAATTCAATTTTATTTATATAGCGCCTTTTACAATGGACCATTGTCTCAAAGCAGCTTCACAATATTACACTTCCTTAAAAAGGAAAAAATGGTAGGAAGAAACCTTGGGAGGACCAAGACACACCACAAACACAAAGCTTACAACTATGTGTGCATGATCCAAAATTATGATTCAATTATAAAAATATCTTGTAAACAGCAGTTTTCCAGGGGAAAATACCTTGTTGATGCCAAAGGTTAGAGGAAAATAGCCATACTGGTTTGAGCTGATAGAAAGGCAACAGTATCTTAAATAACCACTCATTAAAGCTGAGATATCAGAAGAGCATCTGAATGCACAACACATCAAACCATGAAGCAAATGACACAGAAGTTAAAAGACACAGCAACTAAGATAAAAGTTTATAAAAAATGTTTCTTGATCTGATTAGTCTTGAGTTCTGCTGCGAGATTTGGATGATCATCATGTTGTTTATGCCAAGTCAGAATTTGGCATAAACAACATGAAAACATGGATCAATCCTGCTGACCATGTCCATCCCTTTATGAACACAGTGCACCCATCTTCTATGGCTACTTCAAGCAGGATATTAATAATCTCTCAAATAATGTGTTAACGGTACTCAAATGGCCTCCATAGTCACTAGATCACTCAGTCTTAGAGTCCCCTTGGGATGTGGTGGAATAGGAGATTTGCATCCTGGATGTGCAGCCAATAAATCTGCAGCAACTTTGTGATGCTATTGTATCAGTATGGATCAAAATCTCACAGGAATGTTTGCAGAACCTTGTTAAATATATATTTATAAAGAATTAAGTCCCTTCTAAATTCAATAGGGGGTCCAACCCAGCACTACTACCTAACAATAAAGTATATAATACATAATGCTCACAAAAATTAGGGTATATTTAAAAATGAAATATCACCTAATGAAACATTTCCTAATTTTTGTGAGGATTGTACATACAATGTGAATACTGGTGAGCACTGTTGATTTTTACTCTTTATCCCTCTCTCTCACACACACATACACACAGAGTCACAGAAACATTAATGGAATGAGACAACATACATTTTATGTGATAATATATATCCTGTTGTAATTACTGTATAATGTAAGCAGGTGTAATGTAGCAAGACATGGATCTGAGAAGCATGAAAAACTGAAAGAAGCTGTAAGAAACAAGCACATTTACATTGTGATGCATTGCAAAAACAAAGTATTTTAAATTCAGCCAAGAGCGCATAGTTTCTACTCTCTGGATTGACACTGTATTGTTGTCTAGACTGCTTCATATCTCCCCAATCAGAGTGACCCATGCCGACTTTAAGTGCATATTTAGTGAAGGTGGCAGTTTAGCACAAACCTCTAAGAATACTGTTCTGCTCAGTGAGGTTGCATGAACACCAGCTTAAAAAATTGGTGACTGCTATCACACGTCCCAGAGACACCATGCTAGTCATTACCATACCAGAAAGACAGAGAGCTGTCACAAATATTCAGTTTGGACGCTGAAATTCATTAAAAAAAACAACACTTTGAGTAAACTGATTAAAATAATAATATTTAAGGTACTAAACTTTGGTGTTCAGGTAGTGTTGATGTTTAATGTTTAAGGATGTCCTTGCATCCCTACCAGACTAGCCCTATAATCACATGACTTTCAGACATACACAGAACTAGAGTAATTTCCTTATTAATATCCCTGGGGTAATGTAAGGTTATATCTAACAGTGGTCTAGAAATGGCTACCATGTGATAGCAGAGACATAGGTCATGATGCCAAGCTATGTGATTAATGAACCTGAACAGTAACATCAGAACAACGGAGCTGCTTGCCCCCTCTTTATAAGAGACCATTCTTTCACTATTTATCTGTTTCAGTTCCCGCATTTTAACCTAGCCCTCTGTTTCTTTCAGACATAGTTTCAGGCTACCCCACTGCCCACCTCATTAGCCTCTGATAATCCTGGCGTCTGGCCCAAGCCACTGTCTCCTACCTAATTCCCTCTGCACTAACTCAAGTCTGTGCCCAGTCATTGCCAATAAGTTTTTTTATGAGGAGAAAACGTTCATTGCTTGGATGCTGCAGGTCCTTTGGCTCTTACTTCATGTTTGTGCCAAACAACTAAAGACCTAGAATGACAGAAAAATCTCAAGTAAATCACAAGGGATAAGGCATACAACATGGATAAAGTTAGCTAGTGAATATCTCACAGAAATAAAGCAGACACATGCATGCCATATCGAAACATTTTAACACAAAGCCCTGTATCATCTTCTTTTCATCATGACAGAAGACATATTCAATTTCTTAAACAAGCATGAGGATATATGTGCCCAGATGATTAGATTGTCTCAGATGGATGGATGGATGAATTGATGGTCCGCAGGGCCCTGAGCTAGAGCATGGATTTGCAGAAGGGTAGCATCCAGGTTTTGATCAAACTCCCAATGGCAAGGGAATGGAGAACAGACAGAGCAGCAAACAGGGATGAATGAGGGGCCTTGCAGGGATTTAGCCTCTTCCTGGTTCTAAAGTACCACAGGCAGCAGTGGTTCGTATATACTACAAAGACTCCCTCATGGCTCTAGTATAGTTTATGTCCTCCCGCAACATAGTTCTGCTCAGTGGGGGTGAGTTTTTGGGAGTAATGATCACAGCTTGAATGGTCTGTCCTGTCTCTGAGAGAGAACAGCACCCACCCCAATGTCAGATGCATCAACCTCAAAGACAGAGGGATAGCTGAGTTCCTTAACAGTAGGTGGCTGTGACCACTCCTGGACTGCCCGTACTTTAATACTGTAGCATCCCTGGTGACCCTGGAAGGACAATACCCCAGGAAGAAGATGGTCTGACTATCTGGGTTGCCCTGAGTTGTTCTATGGCAGCCTTGACCAGAGAGAGTGACCTATAGTCTAGACAATGTCCCAAACTTCCATCTCCCATCTTTTCTTCTGGACGAAGAAAAAGCCTGCAGCTGCTGGGATGGTAGATGGGCAGATAATCACAATTTCACAAATTGCCTTCTGCTGCCAGCTCAGCAGCTAACCATGCACAGCAGCAGAGTCCAAAATCGGCTCAGTTTCTGTCTTCTGTTGGGTGGTGAAGTCTTTTGTTATAATTGGCAGAAATGGGAGATGGATGCAGAAAGAAGATTCCAACACACCTTATTAAGCACAAACAGACACCAAAGGTCAGAGCATTATCAGAGTAAAAATGGGAAATGTGATTCTTGCCTTATCTAGTTGTGACATTGTGACTATTTAGCAAGTACGGGAAACAATTATTGTCCAAGAATCTCTGCTTATACTATTAAATATGTTATATTTAGCCCATTATCATAATAGGTAAATACATACTGTATAAATCTTTATACTGAAATGCTTGAATCTGACACTGTTTGCGCAACATTGGCTCCATTAGACTGTAATTAGACTGTAACTCTATATGCAATAAAGGAACACTACAGAAAAAAAATTAACAATTATCTAGAAATTAAAAGGGCACTTATTTAATATTCACATATTAAGAATTAAGTTCTGTTTACTATTTTTCACACTGTTTTGCTTGAACAATTACAGGACATCTGATTATCTAAATGTGATCTTATAGGAATCAGTTAATGTGAAATGCAAGGGAGGGTCAATAAAATAACTTTTTAAAAATAACTTTCAGATATAATATCATAGCTAAACCAGACCTGTAGTCCCTCATCATTTTCTATGTGTTGCTACCACAGCTTTAGTCAGTCAAATCCAATGAACTGCTAAAAACTGACACTGTTGTTGTTAAAGTAGGTCTAACAAATACATCAAGCAGAATCCCATCTCACACAACAACAGTTGGTGATGCAGCAACTTTCCAGGTTCCTAAGAAAAAGTTTTTGTGTCCACACTTACCAGTGGCAGTCTATCAGATCAGCATGAACCAGCCTGTGTGTTAAGCTGCCTATCATTTCTTCTCTTTCAAAATTGATCTGTGGGGAGAAAAGGCGGTCCCATGTGGCACAGTCTGACACTTGAATGAGAGATGATGTGTGAATGAGAGAGGATGTGTGAGAGTTTATGAACCAGTGTTGTTTTCCTTTAGATGTCCCCTCAGTTATGCATGTAAATGTATTTTCTATAGCTTTTTTCTATATGTAATGCTACATGGGATGCTTATGTAACACACAATGAAGTAATGTGTCCTTTTTTGTTTCAACTGATTCATTCATATGACTTTTCAACTAAAGCAAACTGAAACAGATTTGTACAGCCTTAAATAAAATGAATGCCATGAACCCTAATGAGATTCCCAGAGTCTTTGGAGGAAAAACAGATCCATAACATCACACACTAACTCAAATAAGAACAATTTTCTTTTCATTTGAAAAAAGAACACAGTTCCAGATTTATTCCCAGTATTGTTTAGCAACTCCAGGCGTCTATGTTTGTGGTTAAATGGCAGCCTTTTTCCTGGCAAGTCTTCCAAATAATATGATAGCATGGCGTATGCTGGTAGTTCTGGAGACTTGGTGACCCCAATATGCTGTTTTTTCTGCAAAACGTTTTTGCCTCTCGTACTATCATGTGAACATGTGGACAAGCGCATGTGGTTTTGTTGAAATAATTACTTTTTGTTGAGGAATCTGTTTTCTCACAATAAATTTGCTTAAGTTAAAGGTTGTTGTATTATAATTATCTGTAATGATGGCTTCTGTAACACTGTAGTGTTTAATAGCACTTAAAATTAGTGAACTGCAGTTCTAGAAATCTGAAATGAGTGCTTAGTAGTTTTAGAGCTTTAAGTGGGGTGTTCTACAGATGTAAAACTATTGTAACTATATTGTAATAGAACTCTCCAGTTCCTGTGAAAATGATCAAAACAGGCTATATTCACAGCTGTCCAAGTGGCCCAAATCTGATCTTCTCACCAAATCTGATTTTTAATGTGAACTGTCTCAGACATCTGTCTAAACAGTTCACGCTCTGAAACTGTCACGCATGTTCACGTGACCCACACATACAGAGGAAAACAAGAATGGAACGTTTTTAATGCTTATGTTAAAAAGAGCTATGATTTAAAATTCCCTGAATAGATGTGTTTAACTAAAGAGGTACTTCATTTCAAAGTGGATGGCTGCAGGGTAAAGGTAGGTAATGTGGAGGTGAATAGCATTAACCTTTCACCTTTTCACAAAGAGAATAAGTGAGTTGTGTGAGATAGAGAGACAGAGAAAGAGAGAGTGAGGGACAGAGAGAGGTCTATTCAGCTCCAGGCATAAATAAAAGCATTTAGGAGTACAACTGCAAGATTTTTTGTGATCTGATTACATTCTTTCATAATACTCAATGAAAACCAACCTCTGGCTACTGGGTCTTGAGCTACATAAGAGTGAAAGATATAGTTCATTGTAGGGATATTTATAGTAAGATATAGAAATAGAATTCACAGTTTTTTGCTTTATTCCAACCTCTAACGTTAGGTCATGGGTAAATTCGGTTGGGGCACTGTAGCACAGAGAGGAGATTTAGATGGTTAAGGATCATTTGAATTATCTCTCAAGTAGTAAAGATGCTTTCATGGCTCTGATGCTTTCTCAGAAATGCTTGGCTGTTTTGCCACTATGTCCAAGTAGACCAGGGTGAGATTCGACTGAGTTGGAGGCTAATTGGTGCTAATTCACCATCTGCTGCCTGCTTCAGCAGACGGAGGAGGTTAGAAGGCTCGCTTCACAGGGAAATATCACAGAGAGAATGAAAGAATAAGAGGCAGAAGGGAGAGAGAGCATGTGCAGAGTAGGGGTAAACAAGGCCTATGTCCTCAAATAGTCATAAGACATTAATAGCCATGTGCTGATTTTCACACAAGTCTGCCAAAACCAATAGCGGAGACTTGAGACAGAGCCAGTGAGTAATCTATTATTATTTGCAGACAATATTATCATTTTGGCATTAGTTGACCAGGGTTGTTGTTTAGAAAGCTTGTCCAAAATGTTCACCTCTATTAGGATGTCACATTAAGATTGAGGGGGTAACAAGGAAGTTCATAAAAAGCGCCATGACATATTGCAGTGAGTTACCAAGGCAAAGGTTAGGGTTTGGATTAGTTGTATGGTTACCATTACTGAGACACTATACAGCATATCAGTGGAAGGTTCTCACAAATAGTGGCACAAATGTGTGTGGGTATGTGTGGGTGTCGGACTGTCTCTAAAGAGGAAGCAGGCAGACATATGAAAGAAGGCAATTTGTGGTTGTCACACACTTTTAGTTCAGTGAGAAGTGCTACGGCTCACTATGGACACCCACACACATATTGACTCATCACCATGAGAATAATTAATCCCTTAATCCAGCCCTCAAAAATTAACACTGTACTGATGAGAGAGCAGGGAGCATTACTTAATTCCTTAAATATTGAAATGTTGGGTGCACAATGTTACAATAGCAGCACTGAACTGTTGCAGAACTATTGTCTTTTGTCTAATTTGGCTAATTATAGTTCACAATTTTACCGTATGCCCGTGCATTTACTAGTAATTCAAATCATTAAAATACTATTTGAGTTTTTAATTAACCTGACTGTGGTGAAGATTAGAATGCTTTAATTAGATGTCTTTAGAGGGAAAAAATTGTGTACATTCATTGTCTAGCATGCAGTTAAACTTTATACAGCATTTTTCATGGTCTCACTGCCCTTTTTCAATTGTAATTGTCCCTGGGCTTTTGGCTGTATTTGGCCGTATTTTAACACTCCAATTTCCCAGATTTGATAAATGAGTACATTTGGAATTAGATTTCTCAGCATAGATTTCTCAGCATATGAATCCCGGTGGTCTCATTTAGTTCCGTTTTCCCAAGAGTAATCTGACACGGCTGCCTACTACATTTACACAGCAGGCAAAGCAGCCAAATCCAATCTTCTTAGCAAATCTGAATCTTAATTTGACCTGTATCAAACATCTGTCTAAACAGTTCACTCTCTGAAACTGTCACGCATGCGCAATAAAGCAGTGCTTCACGTGACTCGCTCAACCAGAGGTAAACAGGAATGACACATCTTTAATGCTTATGATTAAAAGAGCATGTTATTTTGCCATGGTCACTTTGATTTGTTTCCATAAGCTTTTTATTTTCCTCTGACACTGCAAACGCATTTTGCCATTTATTTAGCATTTCTTCAAACACAAAGCAGTTGTTATATGTAATAAATTTATTAGAAGAGACATGAACATTTAATAATATGTCAGAGTACAAAATTTGGAATAGCTGGATTTTTCTTAGCAATTTGATATATATAATCTCAGTATATGATTTCCACTGGTCAGGTTCAAAATGAAATATCCCCTAATATCCCCTAATTTTTGTGAGCAGTTGTCGGAGTCCTTTAAACCCAGAGGTTTCACCTTATCTGATTGCCAAAGTGCATGTAAATGCCCTGACTACTGATCCCATACATGATCCCCTCATTTTGACACAACCAAGTGCGTTTGCATTTTATTCCTGACTCGACAGGATTCAAATACAGGTTCTGACAGCAGTGGGCATTAGACTGCTGCACAACCCAAGCACCTATACTGTTTATGTCATGGATAATAAAAACAATAAGCTGGGATCTGTGTCCTTTGTGATCAAAGCAAGTACTGGAGACACATCTATGAACAGTTTTTAAGTGTCTTTCTCGCGTCTCCTCCTTCTTTATCTACTGCAGCAAGTTTCTTCCCTTCTTTACTGAGAGAGAAACATGCTGGCTGGGTTATGAGTATGGCAAATTCATATCAGTATGGTCTACACTGATGCAATGACTGTTGTGAAAGACAGTATTAGCTCAGACTGAGGAGGTATAGGTAAAAAAGGAAAAAAGAGGAGAACTGACTCCTGGCTGTTCTAGTAGTGCAGTATATACTGTAAGTTTTCTCAAGTTTATATATCATTGTGAGGACCATATGTTGTCAAAAGTATAGAGCAATCTGACATTTTTACCTTTACTGGTATGCACAAGGAAAATTTACAAGCTTTTCATCAAACAAATCATTGCTTTGGGTTACATTGAAGTTAACATTATGAATAGTTGTATGTGTTGCATTCATTAGATACAGTAATATAATGTATTTAGAAAGGCCCCACAATGATAGGAAGAAGAATTTGCATGTGTTTTCTCTTCAGTATGTGATGTCTGAGTCACTGGGACACAGTAATGAGGGAGAGGTGAGTACTATTGATCCACATTTCCTTTCAAACTGAGACAACAAGCTTTGTTGTGAGTGTAAGGGCAGGTGTGTGTGTGTGTGTGTGTGTGTGTGTGTGTGCGCGTGTGGACTGTCACTATGACCTGTGGATGTGAGTGATATGTGTGTCAGTTACCCACAGAGCAAAGGACAGCAAAGGAGGAGACCAGACAGTGTGACAGTAGAGGTCAAAGCATCCTGGCAGTGATATAAAGTGCACTTCTATTTTCTCTTTGGCACTGTGCTGAAAGGGGGAGAGCATGATGCGTTGGTTTCATTTCTCTCCCTTACTGTACAGTTCTGTCTTGGGAAGAGCATTTTTTCCTCAGATGCCTTTATTCCAGCTTACAGGATCGAGGTGAGAAAGATGATGTGTGTACACTCTCTTGTACTTACACTATGTTGCACTACCTTATAGTAATTAGGTGTCACTTCGCAATCAAGTGCCCTTTCTTCATGCAAAACGAGTGCTCAGCTAAGCGCATAGAGCTTCTTTACCGTAACATTGTGCATGTTCTAAAGTACTGCTGGTGCTACATAAAACAATCCCAGAGGCCAAGCTCTGACAGCTAACCCAGCCTGGCAATGCATGGCCACATACACCTGAGAAAGAGAATCTGCAAAACTGCACTATTCTGTTTCCATCCAAATGTGCTGATGAGGTGATTCACAGGAACAAAACACAGACCCCTGAGGACTGACAGAGCTGAAGAGGAGAAAAGGAAAGAGATTCTCTAAGAACACATAAAAAAGCTCTTGCGGATTTTATGGCAAGAGACTGTTTCACACCACGAGTCCAAGTTCCTAAGACAAACAGCGTTGTTTAATGGGTTGAGTTCCAGAAATGTGTAAGATTGTTAATAATAAGAAGCTTTTCAGGGGATTTAAAACAGTTCACAGTTGAACAGTTCCAAATATGTGGCCATAAGCTGGTAACAAGTTTCTGCGTCTTCAGGGTGTTATAGAACATTTCACATTCTCCCATCAGCTTTGAAAAGAAACATACACAACCACAGTTAAGCCATATACTTTAAACAATGACTAAATGATGCTCAGATGGCACTGGCAAACATAAACAAAATAATCCACACTGAAAAACGACCAAACCAAATAAGTTAAACAACAGCCTTCGTGTGCTAAATTATTGATGATGATTCCGTTTTTTGCTCCCTGAGTTGTTCCTGCTTACCCCAGAATCTCTAAACATTTCACCATGCATGTCAGTGTATACCATTTGCTATATTTGCCATCAGTACCCTAAGTGGCCCCACTATTGCAGCCTCGAGGAGATGATCTCTCCACTCCTTTGATCTTCCCCCACATAGGCATGGCCACTGTGTCTGTGGAGAGACCTGAGGTGGTGGGTTAGTCTATTACACCACTGCACCATCTGCGCGTCCCTTACATATTCGTGCTCAAAAACCAGTCATGATTTGCATTTAACAAAACATTTAGTAAAAGGTAACAGTGAATCACACTTGTACCTGTGTCATTTTAAGACTATGCTTTCTTGTTGTGAGATGCTCTGCTGCAATAACGTCTAAAGTCCTAGTTTTGTCTCAAAATGCCAGAAAATGTAACTGATAAAAAAACATAAATAAATAAAACGGCCTCATTATCTCGTTATTTTTAGAGCTTTGCAGCTCCCTTCTCATCAGCCTTTTGTGGATACATTTGTTTTTGACCTGAACTGATCCTCTTTCTTACTAGCAAGAACACATTTTCTGGCAATGCTGTGTGGAAAGCAGCTGGACATCTTACAATGTAATAGTGTAATTAGAGACAAGATATTTAATTAGGTCATCTTTGTCAGAACCAGTATCCATCATCACTAACATCAGCAGTGAATGATCTGAATATTTGCGACAACAGACAACTGCATTACAATACTATGCATCTTCCCCTTGAATTTCATTCAAATGTGGCAACGAAATGTTTACCCAACTGTCTGCGCTAGTCAATAACCCTTGGTTGAATTCAATAATTTAAGAAATCAAAATATCAAATGCACCATTCATTCATTAACCTAAAATTCTTTCTGCAAGTAAAACCTAAATTAAAGCCCCTGGCACAAAGATAATAAACTCTTACTAATGACTGTACCTCTTTGAGTGTCTATTGCACAATTGCATACTTGTTGTTTAAACAGCACATAAGATGCTAATCCTTAGAGGATTTTATGTGGATGCAAAAGCTTCATTATCAGTTGCTGTAAAATGTGCACTGAATAAAATGTTTCAGCGTTTACTTGACACTGCAGTTTACATTTTCCACAGCTTTATGATTAGTGGTCCATATCTAAAAAAGATATAACACTGGAACCAGCTGTCAATCAGTAAATCAGGAGCATGACTGACATGTGTATCCATGGGATCAAGTGGCAGAAATCAGCTGCATAGCAGGGTTGTTAGGCTTATTTATCGTGACAGCATGAGGACTTCCAGGAGAACCTCACAGTAAAGATGCTGTTCCAGCCAGCTGAAGCGCTTTGGGATTTCACAAGCATGCTGCTTGGTTAGCTGCCTTTAGAGCTACTCCAGGCATGTCTCCATATAGAGACCCCAGGGCGGACTCAGGGCCCACTGCTGGGACTATATCTCACAGTAGGCCCTGGAATGTCTGGGGATCCTCCAGGAGTTGAAACCTGTGGCCTGGAATAGTGAAGACTGGACTAAGCTTCTCAACCCTTTGCCACAGTGACCTTTACCAGGAAAAGTGAACATGGAGATTGTGACTCAATTACAGAAAGACATATGTGTAAGTTATGCCATATTTCACGGTATATAGCAGACTACTGAATTTCATTAGCACTTTCTTAAAGGCAAGAAACCACACACACTCCGATCAATATAAGCATTCTTTGTGTTCATACAACTAAGAACAGCTGCAGAGTGAGCTGCTGGTCTCTTGAGACAATAGACTGAATATTGATTAAAGCACTTGAAACAAAGGAGCAAAAGCCATGCCTGGATGAACTGGTGGGTAACTGTCAGAGACCTTAAGAAACTTAACATAGCAGGGATGACTGACATCTGCAACCCTTATGTGTTCCTCTGTGTGCAGACAGGTAGTAGGCCAGTTTAGCATCGTTTCCTTATATACCAGGACCTCCAGAAGGACCTGGACTATGTTCTCTTTGTCTATCTTCTCATGTGCAGAGGCTTACCAGCTTTGGAAGTGGAAGTGGATCGCAATTTTGTTTTTGTTTTGTGTATACATTTTGCGTCTCTACACTTAAAAATATATATTTTTAATTGTTTCAGTTGGATGTTTGTGTGTGTTAAATTGGTTAAAATAGTATTAGAGTTACAGTTGTAAACAAAAACTAATGAAAAAAAATTACTACTACTAAAAAATTGACTACTCACAAAGCCTTAATCACATGACAGCAGTAGTCCAAGTACATTCGCAGGTCTTACCTTTGTCATTGGAAAATGATAATCTGACACTAGCACTGCCTAATACTATTGCTGCCCAACATGTCTGCTGCCTGACTCACCCAAAAATTGGGGGATTTTTCCTTATGGTATGTTTCATTTTGAAATACCCCCTCATTTTTGTTCATGTTTTAACATTGTTTTTTTTCTGTGGACTATAATCACAGATCATAAGTAGTAAGCATAAGCCTGTCCTGTATGCTTAGCGGGCAAGGTACTGACTGGACTGTAGATCAGAAGGTCCGGGGTTCAAATGCAGCTTCTGCCAGGCTCTTGCAATACTGTTGCCTTCTTGATCAAGGACATTAACTCATAACTGCTCGGATTGTAAAACTGTATCAGTTTAAAATCACTCCAGATAAGTGACTACACTCTGCTAAATGTAAATGTAACACCCAAGGATTATTCCCAATCCACCCTCTGCTCATTCAAACATATCCAATTATGACTGCAAGAGACACCCATCCTGGCTGGAAAGCACCTCCCGGGCTCAAATCTGTGTCCCTGTGGTGGACGGCTAGCATATTAGACCAATTTCAAGCACCTGATATGTAATTTTTACAAATGTACAGTAAGTTACTACATTGGGAGACACTGCATACAACTGTGTGGCTATTTGGTCACTTCTTTTCCAACCAAAAGACAATATAACACGCTTCACTAATCCCTTTTAATTAATACTCTTAAAAACACTTAAAAAATCGTATTTCCATGTTATACATTCTCCATATAAGAACTCACAACTGAAAAACTGAGGTTTTCTGTTTTCTCTGATCAACATAGATAAAACAAAGAAAAAAGTCACAAAAAAACAAAAGTGACATAAGAAAGCTAAGGTTACACCATCTCAGGTGACCTTTTTGACATCTGTGACATTATTGACCCATGACCTGATCCCTGTAAGACGCAGTGGCAGTTGCATTACTGTGTGTGTGTGTGTGTGTGTGTGTGTGTGTGTGTGTGTGTGTGTGTGTGTGTGTCTGTGTGTGTGTGTTCACTGAAATCACAAACTGTGGGATCATTAGCTTAGCTGCTAAATCAAAACACACCACACAAGTACCCTCTCATTCACATTTCCAGAGCCTGTAGCTAATTTATCCAACCATCTGGCTAATCTCAATTACACACTGTGCTCTTAATGTAATAACACTGCTCACATTAGCATACAACTAACATCACAGCAAAGGAACACACAAATGTGTGTTTGAGAAAGGCGAAGAGATACATTTAGAGATATCACATTAGTAATACATTTGTATGTGTTGACATGTGTGTTTAATCTCAAAAGGGCTGTTTTAGAAAGTCAAACTCATTATCTTTTCTTTTATGCTTAGTTGGCACAGCGTCGATTCAGAAGCTCACCAGCAGGTCGAGTAGGGTTCAAGTCCCAGTAGTGCCTTCTGGCCAGGTTGAGTGTTAAAAATACACTATTGGGAGGAGAGAGCAGGTATAGGGTTCATCAAGCTGAAACAACAACCCCTAAACTACCCTGCAATAGATTCAGGGTATTCACCCTGTGAATCCTAGCATGGGCTCTGGAGCCCCCCTACAGCTACAGTGGTGCTTAAAAACGTGTCAGCCCTTTTGATTGTTCTACAGTTCTGCATAATTATGAACAAAAGCATCATCAGATTTTCACAAAGGTCCTAAAAGTAGATAAAGATGACACAATTAAATACATTACAAAAATGTTATACTTATATACTAACTAGGAATTATGTGTTCCATGGATGAATGGAATTGATGAATGGGCACTTTATGCGGTGAAAACTGGAAAGTATGTCCATACATATTGCATGACATGTGGATACATTAGTTCTAAAGCATCATACTGAATTTTACATAGATTAAATGCGTTCATACATCCTATTAGCCAGCTGTAGGAAAATTTCAGAAAGGCTTCTTTCCTTGCACATATCAAATTGAATAGATAAAGAAACAATTCACTTTGGGTATGGGTGGGTATGTGGGCATGACTAAAATATCATGTATCAATAATTTAAATCATAAATCATATCAATAATAAATTAGGGGATATTTCATTAAGGAATATTTCATTTTTAAGTATTCTCTAATTTTTGTGTAAAGTATATATAAACAGGTCGACCAATCACCATAAAAAGAAGTCATGTGCCTAGGTGGGGCAAATAAAAAGCACACTGTCCAATAAATGTCTGACGTTTACTTCTTAGTGAAAGTAACCCAGTGAAGATTGCATGTCCTGGTGTGGCTGAAAATGACATGTTCAAATCCATTTGTCTAATAAGCATTTATCTTTCATCCTAATAAATCAGCGAGTACATGGTCATGCAGTAAACACCAAGAGACAGGCATTCATGCAGTGAATGTCTGTTAGCCGTGAGAGGATTTGATGAACAAACATTTTGTATTTTAGTAAGCTATAAGCTGATTTGATTTGCCAAAATATTGAATTCCACCAAGGGGCAGCAAATGCTAAATGCTGTTTCCTCAAACCTCCAGAGACATCAGTTCAGGGAGGGCACCTGGCAGAAAACCTGTGCCAAGTCCAATATGCAAACAGGATGATCTGCTGTGGAAATCCCTTACTGGAGCAGCCGAAAAAAAAGATTGAATTTCACATATTAATTATGGAATATTAATGAATAACACAGATGCTTTGGTAAACACTGCTGTGATGCATTTTAATGAAATTGTACCTGAATTGTAGGCCTTCCATGTAGTCCAAAAGCAATCACATGTAGTGTTAACATTCTGGCTGCATAAAAAATTAATTGTGAATATGGAAAATATACTAGATAACGATGTCTCTTGAGGAAACCCATACTAGAAAGACAATAACCAGAGTTCAGGATAAAACTTTACCCAGGAGTTGTTTTGGTTTGTGCTGATGCACTCATATAGTCTTCCTGGTAAAGTTGGTTTACAAGCAAACAGTTGTCCAAGGGCAATATATGCTGGTTTACTATTATATGGCAGGATAAAAGAGGGAAAGTTTAGCTTCATGTGTAAAAATCCGTGTAATTGACAGTATTTTGTTACACAGACCAACAATGAAGCACCTAATAACCTAATTCTCACTAACCCATCATATATTAGAATATTTAAAAGCCATATCACATGAGGTTGTTGAAGCAATGGGAATTTACTCCTTGTAGATGTATATAACCAAAAAAAATCTTAAGATTTCCCATGTCACGCAATGCATGGACACATCCCAGGACATCACGTTGATGTGTTTACTGAAGCATGTTAAGGACACACTTAAAAAACAATTTAAACACTACACACGCACGCGTTTGCACAAGCACCATCTGTGTTGCGGTAATGCGATGCAGGAAAAATACCTGAGGCACACTTATTAATTTATAATTTAGTGAATCAGTCCTCCCAACATAGGAACATGATCAAATTTAAACATGTTAACTGTAAATAGATTCCCATGGGCAGTAATAAAACACAGGTGAGAGAAAAGAAAAGACTACTGCAGTGCTCTTTACTTCACTTTACCTCATTAGTAGACTGCAGCGCCCTCTATGAGCATTTACTGTAAATACAACCTGCTATAAATCACCTCATGCATGTTATGAACCTCGTGCATTTTGAGGACAATTGATTTCTAAAATGGTATACATTTAATTTGTACATTAACATTGTCTCACAATCTTATATTTAGAACATTATACTACAATGACAGTGAAGTATGTGAAAAAGCAGTGTTATGTGAATGGTTGAGTGAACACTAAAGTGTGGCATCTCGTCTGTAAAACGTTTGGCAGATGGTTCGGTGTCACATGAACACAAAAAGTGTT
The DNA here is from genome assembly GCA_033117975.1 of Parotocinclus spilosoma. Taxonomy (NCBI): domain Eukaryota; kingdom Metazoa; phylum Chordata; class Actinopteri; order Siluriformes; family Loricariidae; genus Parotocinclus; species Parotocinclus spilosoma. Next base: position 4,204,103 of record JAVSBV010000029.1, on the reverse strand, counting down.
TATATCTCACATTCAGACATATAGAAGACAAATTACCCGCTATCAAATGTCTACAATCACCAAGAAAGGTAGCGTTTCAAAGAAAAGCATTTTCTACACATCTTATTTACAACTTTCACATATTTTTGGGGGTAGACGAAAGTTATATTAAGCATGCAGTGTTTAATACCTATTTATTTGTTTGGTTCACGCTGCAGACATTTCTCTTGTGCAGATATGCACTTGGGCTTGGTTCTTCAGTGACACTCACTAACTCTTAATCCATTAAGAGTAGAAGGGTTAATCAATACAAAGCATGTCTCTTGTTTTATTTTGCCTCTCACATGTGGTCAAAAGCATTGGAACACAAAGCCGCATGTGACCAAACGTACTGGGACACAAACCATTGGTGAGGGGAAACAAGCTTTACTCGCAAAAATTAAAAAATGGCTTAATGCTTTATCTAAAAGCTAGAGTGGGAACAAGTTATGATTTTTTAAACTTCATAGATTTTTGAGATTTGCATACCATTATTGGATGTGTAATCCACAAAGAATATTTGGACGTAGCTCTGCTGCTGCTCCAGGTGGCTCAGAACGGTGTGGAGAGCTACGGCTATGGCATCCTCTGTTTATTTGCTTGCATGATATGCGAACTGGTGGGGGTCAAAGTCGGATAGGAGGTGGACCTTGATGTGCTGAAGAACCAGTCTTTCAAAGCACTTCATGATTACTGGGTGAGTAATGAGGGCCAGTGATGGTGATGGGAAGCTGGTGATGGGAGTCTTCTTATGGCTGATTTTAAGCAGAACAGAATGACTGCCTGAGCTGGTTGAGATGGGCCATTGAGGTTAAAGAGTATACGTGTTTTTGCCAGATCATTCAGATTTTTATAGAGAAAAAATCAGGATGTCACACTATTGAAAGGGTGTTATTTTTTTGGGTTTAACTGGCTGTGGCTGTGTGCCTGCCCTGCTGAGAAGCACCTGCTTTTGTAAGCCTTTCACATATGTGGCCAAAAGTACTGGGACACAAACCCACATGTGACCAAAAGTATTATTATATAAAACACAAATGTAGACAAAAATTTTGGAACACAAACCTACATGTTGCCCAAATTACTGGAACACAAAGCCACATTCTTTCTACTTGCTGTGTTTCAAGGACTGTGAAAGTGAAAATAGATGGTTGTGAAAAGTTCTAATATTACAGTAATTAAAAGTGATTTACTTACACTGACGTTTTAGTGTCCCTGCACACTCACCTGCTTATTTTGCACTTGTAAGCTATGAATCTTCATCTACATCTTGCATCACCATGTCTCCCTGGGTTTCTTTGCACATTTCAAAACCATGTGTTCAGTCAAATAGCGTCTCTAAAGTGTTTAATTGCCAGTGTGTGTGTATGTGCTCTTGGATGTCTAGCTTATGTTAAAAAAAATAAATGCAATACTTAGCAACCAAGCAGAACATAAGTTATTTATACTTCAGTGTAAAATAACATCATCAGGATTTGTCAAACACCAATAAAAACATTAATTCATTCATTTTATATTACAATGAATCCTGGTCAGGGCCATGGTGGTACCAAACCACCAAACCCAGACAAGGCACCAATTCACTGTAGGGTACACGCCCTCATAAACAGACTCACACACTAACTAACACCAATCTTTAGACCAACACACATCTATGGAGTGTGAGAGGACACTGGAGTACCTGGAGTATATCCTGGTGTATATGGAGAGGACAGAAAACAGCCAGAGTCCAGGGGCAGGATCATATCTGGGAAGACAGTACTAACTGACACTATATGATAGGTAAAGGTTGTCATAGTTGATTACAAACTTACATTTTCATTTGTAAATCTTAAGTGTTAATCCTAACACTTTCATTTACATCAATACAATTCATGTATTTTTGGGTTGTGTGAGCCACTAGTAGACTGTAGTGTGTGTGTGTGTGTCTGTGTAACTCATCAATTAAAAAGGATATTAATTTAGATAAAAAATTTGGAACCATACTGTACGTTTCTACAGTTAGGATGGCAAAAAGATATCTGGTTTCATAAAATCCATATAACACATCATGTGTAGCTTTATCAAAGCCTACACACTATCATGTCACTGAATGTTTGCCAGAACCACACAGTCATTTAATCACACTAATTGACCTGGTCTTAATTCATTTTAAAATTGCCTTGCACTGATAGCCCCTTTCCAAGGCTGCTGAACCTGAGAACCTGCGTGTTTGCCCACGGCCACCTGCCAGTGACAGGTACAGAGAGGAACGTAAGATGCAGCGGGGAGCAGATGGCAATCATACAGGAATTAGGCAAGCAGAACAACCCAGCTGAATCATGCCCTGTCAGGGGATACTGGAGCAACTAGATCCCTTTTAAAGTCATTAGTAGTTATAACAATGCGTTTACTACATATCAGAGATTTCCTCTCACATGTTTAAGCAGAGGGAAGACTGACTCAAAACAATAAGAGGCAAAGGTTGCATGTTTGTACATGACCATGTTTCTATGGGTTTACACTTTTTAGAAAGACTTGGCTCATCTAACAGACTGTATGCAACTTCCTAGAACCCTGAAGCATTGAAGGGTTTCCTATGTGTTACTTTTGTATTCATTTTGTATTCATCACAGGCTATTTCTTTGCTCAAAAGACATGTGGGATTTAGGGGAATGCAGTGTCAGCTTTAGAACACATCTAAGAAAATGCTAAGATTTCTGCGTAATAAACTGCTCACAAAAATGAGGGGATATTTCTTTTTAAAATATAATGAAATATCCACAGATTTTTGTTAACAGTTTAGATAAGAGAAGTGCAACTTCACTGAGACATAAGTGTTTCCTCAAATGCCGCTATCTGTGAAATTCCTCTGGATGGACAAATGGTCGAGTTAGGTCACCTGTTTTTACCTGTTTCTTTTCAATATGTCCTATGTATGTTGGTTTACCTTACACCAACTCCTAACAGGGTTTTCGTTCGATATGTTCCGGAGATGTAAACAGCTGTGCAAGCATGAAAAAGTATTTTCTAGAGCACAAAGTACTTCTGTAAGTCTCTCTGCTGCATAAATAAATGCAAACAGCAGATGTGTGTACTTCATACCTTTACATCAGAAAAGTAACATCATAAAAAACGTTGATGAAAAAAAAAAAGATGAGCACACACAAATGCACTCGTGAACTGAGCACAATAAGAAAATACAACTTTAATTGCCCACATACACTAATTAGATTTAAACATTAAAACCACCTCATTGTTTCTACACTCATTGTTAAGTCAAGTCATCTTAATTTGTATAGCGCTTTTTCCAGTGAAGTATTGTCTCAAAGCAGATTTACAGTATTAGGTTATGTTCTATGGCCAATCCCAAATTGTGCAAGCCTAGGGTGACAGTGAGAAGGAAAAACCTTTTTATTTCCAATTACCATGTAATTGTATACTTTTAGTTTTACAATTAGTGCAGCCTGTTCTCTAATTTTCAAGACCTCCACAGGGCCACCAGAGATCAGTTACTATTTGGTGGATTAACATCAGTACTGTGTCGACAGTGGCATGGTTATAGTGTGATAGTGTGTATTGTGCTGGTAGGAGGGGATCAGTAACAGCAGTGCTGCTGGAGTTTTTAAACATTGTGGACACTCACTGTTCACTTTATTAGACATGTCTACCTTTTTATTCACCATGTAAATGTCGGAGACAGTATCTGTTGTTGCACAGTTTGTGTTAGTCATCCACTAATCTTTCATCAGTGCTTACTGGATGGTTCCCACAGAATGCCATTGGATGAAAATTCTTCCTGCTGGAACATTCATCAGTCCACCAGTAACACTGAGCTGTATAGAAAGCTCCAGTAATGCAACTGTGTCTGATCCACTTATACCAGTGCACCACACACTAGCACAACACAATGTGTTCTCTTTTGGACACCGTACAGAACTGCAGGTAGGCCATTTCTCCTGATTCCATGAATTGCGTAATGATATTATGAACCGTAGAGGGAGTTAAATGCAAATCCCTTCCAATCTTTGTTTTTTGATTGTTTTTAAATATTTCAATAATTTTCTTAACATGTGTTGACAAACTGGAGATCCTCTGACCATCTTTGCTCAGCAAAGGCTCAGTCTTTTCTGGATGCTGCTTTTGTACCAAATCATAACTACAATAACCTATTTGAATTCACATAATTATTTCACTTTTAACAATTAATTATTACTAGGTCTAAATTACTAACTTTTTTGAATGTTTAGCAGGACTGAAATAAATGAATGGATGTTCATAAACAAATGAATTAAAGTGAAAACACAAAATATCTCAGGTTTATACTGTTTACAATTAAATAAACGTCAAAGTAAGACATGCTGTGTTTATTAATATGCATTTTACATTTTTCATTCAACATTTTTATGATTTGGGGTTGTAAAATCATTATCCCTACAAGGAGCTCATCAAGCACTGAAGCAGACCACCAAACACAAGCAAATCAGTCATAGATGGCTCAGGCTTAAGCAACAAGCAGGTTTCAAGTGACATTTGCCCTGGCCAAGTCTGTGTCATCAGAGTGTTCGCTATTGCCTCAAAGCACAGCTGCTGCATATGAACTCTGATACTGAGTGTACGCTACACCGATCAAATTATAGCAGCCATTTAATTTATTAATCTGCCATAGATCTACCAATGTGCCTGCGTAGAGTCTGTGAGATGGTTCAACTTTACACACTCATAGACAGTATCCTGTGACACTCCAATGGAAACATTCTGATACTATATTACAGACCTATGGATGAAATAATTCATTAAAAGTCCTACATTTTAGTCAGACTGAATTGATGCAGGTACAATGACAATATAAAGTAAAACTGTAGAAATGGATTCACATAATATCATTACTAATAAGACTGTGCTACTATTATATTACAGATAATCAAAGTACATTAAAGGTCAACATAAATAGAAGTGCAAAATACAAAACTTTTAACAGCCAGGGTTACATTTTGTTGATATTTTGATATAAAAAAGAAGTTAACACAACCATAAGGAAACAAACCTGAGCATTTACCAGTTGCCATTATTAGTTGACTTACAACTGAAAGTCTTACAATGTGCAATCCAAGTGATTGTGAGTTAAGTCCTGATCAAAAACCCCACAGTGGCAACTTGGCAGTGCTGGAATTTGAGCCACAGGCCATCTGGTCTATATTTCAGTACCTTAACCACTGTGCCACTACAGTTTTTATTTATGACATATTACATATTTACATAATTATATGACATGATTATCAGTGGTATGGTTAAAGGCAGGAAATTATACAAGGCAAAATTACAAATGTTGTTTATTAACTGTTTATTTTCATTTGAGATCTATTAGCTATTATTAACTAATATGTATTAATTAATTTTTATTTTTAGCTTTATTTCTTCCAAGAATATATTTTTTTCCTGTGCTGTTACTAGATATTTCTTTTATTTCATGTTCATTTCTGTATAGTATTTGGTTCTATAGGAACTACAAATAAGATATGTTTTATGGATCTTTTAAATGATCATTCAAATGCCATTCAAAAAATGTGAAAAATTCAAATGATTCATTTGTTAATTTATATAGTTTAACTATTAATACCATGTTTTCTCTTAAAACAGGTTACAAACTAAGATTCATTGCTGGACCGGCCCCCGGTCCATCACAGAGCAAAACAGATACACTGGGACATTTTAATGGCACCAGTTTACCTAACACACATCTTTGGATTGTGGAAACCCACTTGTACACTTTGCAGAATTGGGGAAAACTCCACATAGTCTCTGGGTTTATTACAATTGTAGCCATCATCACAAAGTCCTATTTTAAAAGGCTATATTATTGTGATGACTGTATTAGCCTTTGCACATGCCATACGTTATTCAACCCTACATAAAAGATACATTTAATTACCATTTAGCCATTGCTTTATTATTAATAATCAAATTCTAACGACTTGGGCCATGACAAGTACACTTTAGTCAAAATACGTATTTATTTCAGGCTTTAAACCCTACAAGGGCCTATATTAACCTGTAACACCTTGACACTGGGTTACTATAGAGGTGCTATACTACCCTCTACTGGACAAAGTTTGTTTCACAGGCTAAACATCGAGGAAGAATAGCTTAATACAGTTATCTAAATACAACTGACCTGACATCAGTACATTATTTTGCATTACTTTAGAGCGACTTAACAACTGATACTTATACAGTCCAAGCAATTGAGGGTTAAGGTCCGTGCTCAGAGACTCAACAGTGGGAGCTTGGAGGAATTGGAAGGAATGGAGGGATTTGGACCATTCATAGGACAATATTTTAACCACTAAGCCTCCACAGTCAACACAATTTTAAAGGGAAGCCCACATACATTGGGCCATTTAAATTTATATTTAGTTGTTTAGCAGACCCCAATATCCAAAACGACTTACAGTAAAGAAGAGCGTTTACAATCCAAGCAACTGTGTGAGCAAGGGTGTTGCTCAAGAACCCAGCAGAAATAGCTTGGGAGCCATGGCACTTAACAGCTAGATGTGCTATTCTGCATACACAGCTCTTAAAAAAAACATGCACATATTTCTCAACCAAATAACATTTTATTTAATTAACAACCTTAACATTTTTCAAAGAATGGCAAAGAAAGATGCACAAAAAAATGAACATAATACATGACAAAGATAAACAGAGAAGTTGTTTATGATATACATCCTGGAATGTTATTCACTAGGGTTCTGAATGACAATCAGTAGATATTCTTTATCTGTGAATAAAAAAGGCAAGACAAACTGAATTAATAGGAAATCATATTTCACAGTATTACAAAAATAAAATCAAAACAAGGCTTTCCTGGTGCCACCAAGATCTCATGTTTCTTGGATCTGACGCGTAGAAAAGTGAGGTCATTCTGAGGATCTATGTCTCTGACCGTGCTCCGGGCTTTCATGGTGAGCTGATGGAGTAAACCTGCGTACTGCACCGTGGTGGAATTGTCCAGTGTTGTTCTGATAGGAATGCCTGAGTGAAAGCAGTCAAGCAAAGTGTTAAGTACATGATAGCAAATGCGCTTTTTCTCTATTTAAGACATTTCACTGTAACACGGGATATCTAAAATGTAATCCAGGTAATTACATTTGTACAAATGTACAAATAAATTAGTTTTATTTTTAGAAACATTGTGGTAAATTGTGAATTAATACTCCGTCCAATTATCTGAATTCCAGCTATCCAACCCACTAACTCGCTAAAATAAGGCATGTACATGATCTAATGTCTTACCTATACTTACAACCTTTACCTTCATTTTATCCAGTGTTTAATTTTGAGTTTATCTCTGGAGATACATATGATGAGCATGAACCTCCTCACAAGAGTGATGGCAATCTGTCCAATTTGCAAATAACATACAGTACCAGTAAACTATATTAAAATAACAGTAATTTCAGCCATAGGAAATAATAAATATTTTCTCCTGAAACCTAAATATTCTTTACTATAACATATTATAACCTGGCATAAGGTGCATTCAGATAAAAGGGTTTGACTTCACATTTAAATATTAGGATGTCAAAATTCAGTCTTTATCTCTGTCAATAGTACTTCAACAAGCAGGTAAGAAAAGAACAGTTAGAGACGTGCCGAGAGGTTTTACCTTCTGCATTTACTACTATTGTTCCTATGACACCTTTGTGTGCCTGAATTCTCTTTAGTGTCTCTTCGACTTCAGCCTGAAATAGAGCAGGAAAGAAAAGCAACATTGGCATTGTGTATGAGGTGACTAAGTGTGTAATAATTTATATTCAGTATGGAAAAACGAAACAAAGCATACTGAAATTTAGAATGCACCAATGCAGCAAATAATGAATAACATTATATAGAAATCACTGCTAATATATACATATGTATATACACAGACTAGATGGACCGCTACACATTACTCAGCTTTTAAGAAATGCCATTCCAAATTCAAAAGCATTAATGTGAGATTGGAACTAAAATTCCCAGTCCAAACTCTGAAAAACAGAGCCATGACACTACATAAAACTCCAAAGTAAAACTATGCCGCAATCTGGACTATAAGACTATAAATTACAGATGAACAGAGCAGTTATGTTATTCTATTGCTTCTGTGCTTCCTATTCGAAACTGTAAATAACAGCAAGTCAATTAGTTATTTAGTCGTGTACAGATCATATAGTCTTAAATAAAATGAAAATGAGTTAAGTGAAAACAAAATTAATGAATTAAGATTTTAAAAAGCCATGTCACCATATTCGGATGGAGCAACCAGTCTGTGTTGTGTTGTGTTATGTTGTGTTGTGGCTTTGCGTTTCTTCGTGGAGACGCAAACTTGAAGTCAGGAATGATGGGCGCTTTAATACGTAATAAAAGTTTTATAATGTTTGCATATTTGACAGGCTGTTTGGTTTAATTCTTGAACATAAATACAATATAGGGATATATAGTTGTAATTTTAGTTTTAAACAGCAATCATAGTGATATAATTCAATTTGCGCTTGTTAAGACTTTTATTTTGTAATAATTCATTTCCACTTCATTTTTCACGCTGTAGCTTGTAGCACTTTTCTCTTAGATAAACCAATAAGTTGGTTTGGGTTTGGGTTTAATGGGTTCGGACAGATAAAGCCGCAGAAGCATGGGGAGGGTAAACAGATTAGACTTCTCACCCCGATAACACTGGAAAGTTTGTGCTCCTGTCAAAAAATAGATTTGAGACGTGACACAGAATTACAGAGATACAATGTTGTTGCAAGTTGGAGCAGAAGAGCGACTATCCACATAGATGGTAAGGGTTGTTTTTGTTCGTTTTGTTGCCTGGATGACTTGCTGATTTTTTTCTATGTTAACTGCACTACTGTAAAGAAAAAAAGAAAGAAAAAAAAGAAAAATTTCCGTGGTTGTCCAAGCTCTTTTATTCTAGTTCGTGGCCACAGTAAAAGCATCCCAATATGACACCCCAAGATGACTACAATAACAGTTGCAATATAGTGGTAAACGTAATCCCCATTTATATTGGGCTCCATGATACTCACCATACCACCAAACCATGCTGGTGACCAACACATCCTCCATATCACTATCACATGCTGGTCATGCTGGTTTATATCATACCAACCATACTAGTGGTATGACATATCATATCGTTCGCCATAATACCGGTATAATTTTTAGACGATATAAAACATTCATATCGTGATATTCCTAGGTCTGTATGTAATGACGTAGTGGATTTACACAGAGTATGGAGTCATTCCAGTACGTGAATGTTTTGCAGAGCAACAGATATGGCAGAAAGTGGGTTCTGCTGTGCTTTTTTTGCCCCAAAAAGGGGAACAACTTTGATAGTGTGGTAATGGTACGTAATACACACTACAGTGATACGTAAGCTATGCAAAAGGTCTGTAAGAACAAATCTGTTTCACCACCTCAAGCAGGAGTACGTAGCTGAGTACAAGGAAAGGCAACAATACTGCGAGGTCAGGTCTTTTAAAGTATAAAATATATATATTTTTTGAAATTTTATGTTGTTGAAATATATGGCCAAATATATCGTTATGGCAAAAGTACTCTAAAATATCGTGATATTATTTTAGGGCCATATCGCCCACCCCTACACCATACCAACCATTCATACTGGTGTTTAACATACCCACCATATCAGCCCAGTGACCATCACATCAAATAAAACAGCTATCAATTCTAGTGAGCATCATACTATGTCTAAGAATTAAACTAAACTAACAATTGCTGGTCTGTTGCTGGTTTAACTCGCATGGAGTGCAACCAGTGCTGATGACAAGCATACCACTGTCCAAATCATAAATGCTGCTGACTCACTGTGCTGGTGTCTACGCCACTTTGCTGGTTTATACCCTAATAAAGGTATGCACCATTTAAAGTCCATATTACATTCTGTCGACTGAAATGGACATTGAACAGACAATATCATTGTTCAGATGGTAGTTTAGATATTTAGTGCAAAGTGTTTTAATATTAAACAATAATAATAATTAACACACAATAAGACAACATTTAGTACAGTTCTGTACTGTACATTACAGTAAATCTGATCTTTTAAAAAGCTTGAAGCACTTACCAAAAACTAAAGCATGTGGACCCTGGTTTTAACCCTATTTTCAAATCTTTCAAGAGTGTCAGTATATAATCAATAATAATAATTCAGATATTTATTTATAGTTTTAATATTTATGCACCTATACCCCTCACAGTTTGTATATTTTCAGCTTGATTGAATAGTTGTGTATAGCTAAAATAGATAAACGTAGTAAATAAACCTAAGGTCGGGCTTGTTACAATACATTTAATTATTTCTGTTTGTCAGACACTACACAGTCAAATGTATTATTAAAGCATGTACTATATATTAATTGTTTACAATTAATTAAGTGAGCAACAATAAGTTATACATCATTTGGTGCTGTCTAATGTGAGTGGTACTTGTACTGTAAATGTTGACACAGCTGTGAGTCTTATGTACTCTTATGTACAGTGTAGCACTTTTATATTAGTCAAAGGGGTCAGTCATAACCAGACATAAAGAACTATACTATTAATCGGCTCATGAGCACTACTCCAGAGTTTAGGGCTAATGTGTTACAAAGGTTTAGTCCAAAAAGTCACATCCATCCAGATGTTTAATCTGCATTACTATGACCCTGAAGACAAGTGAGTCTCTCGTTAAAAATATTTCAACTTGCAGGTGAACATCATGTGTGTCTATCAGGCTTCGGAAATAACCCTCTGAATGCTGAGGGAAGCAGTGAGCTTGTTCCAGAGAGTGAAGGGTGTGAGGATGTTCTCATCTGTGAAGGGCATCTGATCTTCCGATTTAGCCACAGAGTGGAGTGTTGGAGCTTGAAGAGAAATGAAAGAGCTCTTGTTTGGAGCGGGACACTAGATGCTATTAAAAATGCTGGTAATGTGCACTGATTTAGCATACAGATACAGTATTTACAGCAACTCTATTTAGAGTGTAGACATTTTATTTTTGTTTAGTCTAATGGTAATAATTCTTAGAATTCAAATGCATCCCTTAGAAAATATGGTGGTAATACCATGGTCAAAAATAGCATGGCCAAACTCCAAGCATGGGCAAATTCCTACTATGGGATGTTTTAATATCCTTACCTGCAAATTTGATCTGCTGACCTTTTATAACAAAAGATGAATCCAAATTTAGTCTAAAAACAATTGTGTGCAAATCGAGTGTGTATTAGAGTAACAGATTAGAAGCAGTTAGTGTTCCCTTTTTTTTCCTCTGGCTACACTCTCCAATTAGTAAGTTATTTGGTTTTGCTTAGGTTATATCAGAACTAGTTATATACACACACACACACACACACACACACACACAAGTGAATGCCAATTTAGGATAATCAGTTAATTAATTAGCACGCATGTCTTTGGACTGTGGGAGGAAACCAGAGTACCCGGAGTAAATTCATGCATGCGACCATGCAAACTCCACACAGAAAGAGCCCAGGCCACTTCACCCTGGGATTGTCACCCCCCAATTAGTAAGTGACTAGTTTTATTCTGTAGTAAATTTGAGGTTAAATGTTTTTCTCTTATTATTCAGACAGACCCATTAAGAAATATTTGTTAGGTAACCTATATGGGTTGTGTGGCAAAAAGTGTGTGGACACTCAAAATAACATCCAAAAATGAGTAATTAATATGGAAATTAGGATTAGGGAATGTTAGAAAGGAGGCAGAAATATATGCTTATTTAGCATGTTCTTAGAAACAACTGTAGATCTGCAGTTGATTTGTGTATTGAGGCTCTCTTTAAATTTTCATGTACAACAGTTACTAAAGCTTACTCTGATGGGTGCAATAATGAAAAAGCAAAAGGTTCTGGGTTTGATGTGTTGTGCATTCTGAGATGCTTTTCAGAGTTGTCCACATAACTGTTGTTCACTAAATGTTTTAACTTTGATGCACTATTTTGAGTAAACTCACTAAAGCATGCCTATAAATATTTGACTATGTAGTTGGTTGTAGTTGGTTAGCAATGTAGCCTCACAGTGTCCTGGTTTCAATCCTGGTTTCAGTGGAGTGGCTTGGGTCCTTTTGTAGTCTGTGTGGAGTCTGCATCCCCATGCCCATGTCTTTTCCTCCAGGCACTCTGGTTAATTGGTGTCTCTAAAATGCCCTAATAGTGTGTGAGCATTGGCCCTGTCTAGGATTGTTCCTGCCTTGTCTCCCGGCTCTCCCATGACTCTTTCCATGGTCAAGCAGATAAGTGTGAGTGAGCGAGTGATGGACAAACCACATTGCAATATTTTGTTTTAGAGTTTAACTAGTTTATCCTTTTTATTATTTAGTTTAATTAGTTTATCCTTTTGTGAGCAGTGTACATTCCTGATACATTTAGTCTTTGGTTTTGATTCCATGCTGGAATTACTCGGTTTTGCCAAACAGGGTATCATTGCAAAACAGGAACCACAGTTAACTGTAGATACAAGCAAACACAACTGATTCATTGTTTTTGATTCAACTGAATCATTGAGTCCGTAGCTGATGATATTATTTATCTCATGTCTTTTTAAAGGGCAAGCTGTACAATTGCCATTGGTGCCAGGGGGATACCTATCGTTCAAGCCTCCATTTTTTCTTCCCATCTCTCCTAATCTGGAGGCAGTAAGCCTGGCACTGGGCACTGACCATGCAGTACTTCTTACAGCCTCTGGCATCATCTACACATGGGGATCTGGCAGGTGAGGGCAATATTAATTGTTTTAGGGTATATTTTAGCTACATGTTGTTAAGCCATGTGAAGCTACATGTGTAACTACAATCATACTTCATAGTAACTTATACTGCATTATCTTTTTCACCATGGTCCTAAAGGTACACTGATTTTTCCCAATTTTTAAGGGTACATGGACAGTAAATTTGACTAACTAGCATTGGTGCTTTTGTAGCCATGGTCAGCTGGGTCATAGCAATCTGGTTTCAGAGGTTGAGCCACATGCAGTGGAGGCTCTTTGGGGTGTCCCAGTGAAATCTGTCTCTGCAGGAGGCTGGCATTCTGCATGTATCAGTGGTAAGCAAAAATCTCCTTATTATTCCTTTGAAACTGTCCACTGCTATTTACAATACGTAAAAACTTTTATTGATATTTTAGGAGTATGGGAAACCATATAAGCCTTCAAAATAATTTTGTTTGTTTAGAAAGGGGACCTATTTCCATTGTTACATATGAGATTATATTCCTAATTTATTCCTGTTTATTAACAGGAATTATTTATTAACACATTGTTTATCATGTCATCTTATGGAACTGCATTTTATTTTATGTTTATGAACATCAGAAGGTTCCATTCCGAGTGAGACACCTAATTTGTTTTGATTGCAGGGGGCTAAAGCTTTTCTTTTATAGATTTTTGTACAAGAAAAATGCATGTTATTTTTAACTGTGATTCTTCAGAAATATACTGAACAAAAATATAAATTTTAAAATATAAAAGCCAATTTTTCATGAGCGGAAATTAACGATCAATAGAGTTTTCTAACTCTAGGACTTTTTCTATGTACACAAAAGGCCTTTTCTCTCACAGTTGCTGTCGTTTCCAAACACTTCCATTTTCTTATAATACTGCTGACAGTTCACTGTGGAATATTTAGGAGCGAGGAAATCACAAGACAGGATTTTTTGCACATGTGGCATCCTATCACAGTTCCAAGCTGGATTTCACTGAGCTCCTTAGAGTGACCCATTCTTTCACAAATGCTTGTAAAAACAGTCTGCATGACTAGGTGCCTAATTTTATACATCTGTGGCCATGGAAGTGATTGTAACACCAGATTCAGATAATTTGGATGAGTGAGCAAATACTTTTGGCAATATATTGTATGTTGCCATACAAGCTACGTTTTTTATAGGGCCGTCCCTGCTTATTTTAGTAAGACACTACCAAGCCACATTCCCAACATGTTACAACAGCATGGCTTGGTAGTAAAAGAGTTAGGGTACTAGACTGGCCTGCCTGCATTCCAGATTTGTCTCCCATTCAAAATGTGTGGCACATTATGAAGTACAAAATATGACAACAGAGACCCGGGACTGTTGCACAACTGAAGTTGTACACCTTAATACAGCATACTTGTACTACTGTGTGTAGTGTTTCTTTCAGCTCCAGACATTAACATAAAATTTATATCCATTACTTGTACTGTTTACCACTAAACTCCAATTTGGTTATGTGGCGATAAGAGGGAAATGGTGGTAGAAGCACTAATTACTTACACTGTTTTGTTTATTGCCATTGGGAGAAAGGCATGGCATAAATAATATACCTGTTTTTGTTGTGCTCTGATGTTACTGTAATTATGATTAAGAATATATGTTGGTGATTAACTAGATGTGTTAATATGCACAGTTGGTGGAGATCTGTACATGTGGGGCTGGAATGAGAGTGGCCAAATTGGACTGCCATCAACAGGTCTGAGGGAGGAAGCTCACATGAGACAAAGCACTGGTGAGTAAAGAAAATGATACAATGTCAAACAATGGGAAATGACATCAATTATTGATCATGTTGTACAGTATCACCTGTCACAGGGTGTATTGCCTCTAAAGATACACATAATTACAAATTGAATTAGCATCAATTAGCACATGACTGCATGAAATAAAGAACATATGGGTACTTTTCATTCATACCTCTTATTCCTGTGGATTGTAATTTTGTATTTTATTTTTATGTTCTCATCATGACCATGTAATTTGCTACTATAATGATTTGCATAATTCTGCTCACAAAAATTAGGGGATAGTTTATCCCGTAATTAAATATCCCCTCATTTTTGTGAGCAGTGTATAAAGCATTGTATAGGCACATTTACTACAGCAAACAAATGACATCCAATCATCCAACTTCCAATGCACCTTTACTTTTTATTTTCCTGTAATTATTTAGTGAAACATAATACAGAAGTTTAGACAGCTTTTAGTATTTCAGTTGGTCCCAGAATTCACTGTGCTCAGACAGAGGTACATCACAGGGTTCCATAACTGCACTACCTGACCATTACATTGCAAAACCAGGACAGGGATCAAATCTAGTTTGTACTTGGATGAAGTCTGTTCATTTTTGAGAGTACTGAATCCCTGGATTATCTGGAAAAGTGCCACATTTCCCCTTCCAACGTATTAAATATAACCATCAAAATGGCAATTATTAATACTGAGACTAACTCCCTGCCTCTCTCTTTGTTTTGCACATTATGTATGCATATAGAAAACGACAAAGTGACGACTCGCAGAGATGATGATGATGATGATGATGATGAAGGCAGCAATAACACGCTTATCTCAATTCAAGCATTCCCTGCCCTGGTAGATGTTACCGAAGAATCTGAAATCATTAAGGTTAGCTGTGGGTCCCGTCACACAGCTGCCATCACAAGTACGATGCTTTTACATGAATATTTTTTGTACAGATAAAGTATTCAATCTATATTTCATTAAACTATTATTTTCTTTTTAGGCACCGGAGAGCTCTATACCTGGGGATGGGGTAAAACATTTTGCTTCTTGGTTTGTGGGCTGTTCCTAAAATGGTCATCACATTTAAAGATAATCCCTTTTTACCCCTCGCTGCCACAGGTCACTACGGACAGCTGGGTCATGGCTCAGAAAAAAGTTCAGATATACCAAAGGTTGTGGAGTACTTCCCAAACGGTGGAATGAAGGTGGAAGATGTTGCATGTGGATTGTGGAACACATTTGTCTCTGCCCTGCCAAAAAAACTTGCTCCATCATGAGCCACATGCAGCTTAGCTCCCAAATGTAATGCACAATTATCAAGACAGGAATACGACATGAGACGACAAGTCTTTATCAAATATACAAAATTGCCTCAAATAAAAGGAAGAAATAAAAGTAAACAAAGAATTAAAACATTTTCAATTATATAAGCAGGTAAAAACTGATAGAAGAGACAACTACAGTTAATATATAATAGTAGATCAGTAAGAGAGCAAAGTGCATTTCCTGTTGAAAGTGGAGTGGAACTCTGATGTCAGATCTTTCATAGCTTCAGAGCACAATTTTAAAGGAACTGTGAAATACATAAATGTATTAATCATTAAATGTCACTATAAACATGAAAGAACATGAAGCCTTAACGATTTGTGAATATTTGTCATTTTGCTTTTACCTATATACAGATAAATGCAAAATGACAAATACTCATTGATAATTTTATTAGGAACACGAACACCAACTGTACTTATTCATACAGCTGTCTAATTGGCCGACTGTGTGGCAGCAGTGCCGTGCATAAGATCATACAAACCAGCAACTTCAAGTAACGCCTACACCAAACTAAACTAACCTGTTAGCAGATGTCACTAGTAATATTATGTATACTTGTAATAATTATGTAATATTTTGAAACATTGTCAATAAACTGTGGTAATTATTGTTAATCGTGGTAATTGTTTCTTACCTAACAAAATCTGGAGACCTGGAGATAACATGCTGAAATTCCGAGAGGTTTACAGTTCCATCTTTGTCAATATCCGATTCCTCAAGAATCTGTAGAATTAAATTACATGTAGGTTTTGTAACCACAAAAGAGAAAACATGAAATCTTTGACTGTACATAATGCAATTGTAGTCAGTGATTTGGTAATGTTTCTGTGTGTGTGCAGCTTATTCACATTGCTTATCAGTTGACTCATCTCATTAGGGGTGAGTCTTGCGCCTTCTGACTCCCCGGTCAGAGAGTTCACCAACCTCTCAAGATCCCCCATGTCAAGAGTGCCATCATCATCAAAATCTGGAATTATTTAAAAAAATAAATACCTAAAACTCATTTTTAAAAATGACTGAAAATAAAACCACTTAGTGATACTTAGTGGCTCAACTTTAAAACAAATTTTACCATGTTTAGGCTCTAACTGCATGGATAACAAGTACCACAAATTATTTCAAATCAAAGATTTCATTATAAAAATTAGTTTTTCCTTAAGTCTTACCAAATATTCTAAATGCATAATGAGATTTGATTTCAAGCGTTGCTGAATCGCTGAAGGCACTCAGGAGGTCCAAGAAGTCTTCAAAGCTTAAACTCCCATCCTTTGTAGGTGAGGTTGAGAATACCTGGCAGATTCTACTTCGAAATGGATTGGACTAAAGTGAATGTAAGAATAAAGAGCACAGACTTAATGATAAGAAAACCCTGTGTATATGTTCATAGAAATGGCAATGAGATAGTTATATATGTGGGATTCCTTCATAGGAGCCTTCTGTTTGTCCCTAGTTTGTCATAAAGAGCCTCCTAAAACAATTATCCAAACAACTTTTGTAAGCAAAAGCAGATATGAAAAAAGGTGATAGCACTTTCATTGCTTAAACACGTTTTAAGAACTCATAATTTTGGACTGAATGCCAAATGGTGCTCTACTCGGTCTTCCATACTTTATTCATACTACGCAGATTATTATTATAGCCTATAGTGAACACAGTGTGGGCTGTAAACGACTTGGGACACTTCCTTATACAGGTTGCTATTTGGTCTACAATATCTTATGGATCATAAACACACCAAGATCATTGTGCAGTTCCAACAAAATGTCTGACGCACAAGATAACTGCACATACAATTTCTAACCAGGGTACTTAAAGCAAATATACTGTTCACAAAAATGAAGGGATACTTCAAAATGAAATATCCCATAGTTTTGTTAGCAGTGTACTTCACATTAGAAAGGAGCTATTCTGACAATCACTTATGTTCTTATTTTCCATTGAAACAAAAGTGTAATAACAACATGTTCTTGAAGTTTGCACTATCCACCGTGTTGTGCTTCATACAAATAAAATACTTATTAATAGTAAAATATGAGGCTTTGAAAATGCAATTAATTTTGTCTTTGGAATTAAATAGTTAATTAAATATCCCCTAGTTTTTCTTTTAGCAGTATATTTAGCATGATAGTTTGTGGGGTTATCCAAAAAACACTGGATATAATGTATATTTGGACATTTAGTAAGTGACTTCTCTATAATTTAACTTTACATTCAGCAGACCTTATCCAGTGCAACATACTAGGGCTGCAACTAATGATTATTTTAATAATCGATTAATCGGTCGATTATTTTATTTTTTTTATTTGTTTTCCGATGAATCGATGAACCTGATAGCTAAAAAAATATCTCTTTTAAATAGCAAAAGTGCAAAAGCTGTTGGCACAACATGTAACAGTGTGTAAATACCTAATTACACAAATTTGAGAAACATGAATATGTTACCTTAATCCCTGTCTAAATGCAATTTATCCTGCCTATACAGTGCAGTGTCTTCATTTCTACTTCAGAAAATTAAAACTTAAGCTTAATCATTAATTATCACAACTGTGTACAAGTTATATTTATTTATAAATCACATAAACACTGCTTAAGCTAATTACACTTAATTAAAAGTAACACACAAGTACTCCATCACTGTGATTATCCAGTTAACAAGCAAGAAGCAGCATTAACCGTGTTATGCCAGGTCACATAGTGTAAGAGCACCTTTATGTTTCCTCACTTCAATACCGAACAAACTCTACTGTAGTGACTCTTACCCTGCTGTTGATCTCCCTTTATCCTCATCAGTTACTCCAACATGTTTCCGTTTCAGGTTCTGTATCATCACCGTTTGCTCCCGTTAAATCACTTTTGCAGAGCGTGCATGTTACACATTTTTTGTGTGAAGCGTGAAGTGCTCACACACTTTTGAAGATTTAAGCTGAACCTTCTTCTCTGTGTCGGTCATGTTTGTTTTGTAGAATGTATTAACTTCTTAATGTTAAACTTATTAAGAAATTTCTGTTGTTCCGTTCAAGTTGTTCTTATTTATTTTTGCCAACGTTGATGAAGCGCCGCAGGTGACGTAAGCGGATATGTAAAGGCGAGTAAGACATAAATCGTGTGACACAACGAATCGATAATGAAATTA
>JAVSBV010000029.1:4163367-4184993 GCA_033117975.1 Parotocinclus spilosoma | reverse complement strand
ATTTTTTTAAAGAGTGATAAAAAGTGAACGAAGCTTCCGATCACTTTGAAAATGACATCATAGTCATTAATATGTCAGTAATTCGTGTTTATAGTTCAAAAATTGACCGAGCTACAGCAGTTTAAAAACAGCCCTATTTATTGTCTATGGGATTTATGTGGCAGAAAATCGGGGGCACCGGGTGCACGGTTCGAGATATCTCTTGTCTATGAACAAGCACACTTCTTCTGAACATCCCGGATGTTTCGGCATTCGTCCCGTTTCGATACGTCGAAAGGTGTAGGAGGAGATACTGACCGAAAATTGGTGGAATAATACAAAATCGGATAACAATGTATGTGTTGCTACAGCAACACACATAATTATCCTTTATTTTTTGTGAGCAATATACCATCTAATCAGTGACCATAGCACGCGCTGACTCTTTGAGATCAGGGTCTTTTATTTTGAAGACGCACATGGGAGCTCCTTAGCACGTCTGCCCAAGTTTGGGGCTTAAGCTGGTTAGTGTTGCAGGGTTGCTGTTAGATGTCACTCCCTCCTCGCGGTTCTGTACTGCGGCCTTCGCTATGATCTGTGCAAACATGGCGGACCAGGAGTTGAAGGAGCTGGGAACTGTAAAAGTGGAGATTTTGCAAAACGGAGATGCGCACGATCCGAACGTAGAGGTCGAGGAAGCTACAAAGAAACGGAAGAAAAAGAAGAAGAAGAGTAAATCTGCCGTTATAGGTAATAAAGCAGCACGTTTCTCACCGTAGTGTTACTGTAGCCTGTGTGCGTGCCATGCACCTGGAGACTCCCATCTTAAATCTCTACTGATACTGCTGCCATCAGGAAGCGAACTGCTTTTTATAAACACGTTAAAATGATATAAAGTACCAGTATGTCGTTTATGTTCATCTCTGCTCATTCTGTTTGATTGATTAGGTATTTATACAGTGGCCTAACTAGGCTCAGTGTTTTAATCACTAGGCGATTCTATGTGACTGGAAGTAGAAAACAGTACTGAGGATAGAAAGCTAGTGACTAGTGTAAACGTGCTCTTGAAATCAGAGTAAGTTGCTTCTGTCACAACAGTAACACAAAATTGTGGTAACCGTATGCCGTCATATGCCACATGTCCAACAGTGTAGCTTACCGGCCCAGTCATTGTATTCTCTTTATTTTTACTATTATGTATAGCTAAGTGGACTGTTTAATATATTATTTAAAGGGTCCACGAGTTCCTTCCCTATGATCTAAATAATTTTTTTGTAATCAACATTTGTTGTTATTTCACAAAACGGTGTACCAGAGAGGAGTATGAGAAACAACACACATCGAGTACAGTAAGATGAGGGATACTTAAGCGATCCGAAGATACATCTATCGTAATGTAAAACACAGATGAGTGTGTGTGAGAGAGAGTGAGAGAGAGTGAGAGAGAGTGAGAGAGAGTGTGAGAGTGAGAGAGAGTGTGTGTGTGTGTATGTGTGTATATATATATATATACATACACACACACACACATATATATACATACACTGAACACAAAAACGAAGTATGCCCTAATTTTGTGAGCAGGATTGTTCACATAAGATTCATGACATGGGTTACAAAGGTTTGCCACATTTTCATGGTCATGGGCTTTGCATAGTTGAATCGTGCAGTGGTGTATTCAAGTTTTGCAATATTGAGTAGAGTTAATAAATTTTCCAGGTATAATCCATCCCTGCATGGTAGTCTTTTTAGCTGCAATGAATAGTAGCTTGTTTGTATGATTTTCATCACCATACCAGAATTGTCATTCAGGAGACGCAAGCAGGGACTGTAATTGTTAATTTATTAATTTAATTTTACAGACTGACAGTACTAAGTTTAAATATTCCTGTAGTTTTGTAATCAAAGGGCATTCCCAGAATATGTGTTAAACATGCCAGGTGCTTTGGTGGTACAAATATGGCAGTTTTAGGCTGGGTTTTTCGTTTTGAGTCTTTGTTGGGGTATAAAATATGCTTTATGAATAGTTTATCATATTTTTTTTCCTTTAAGATTACACCAGGTGGGGTTAGAATAAGTTCTTTATTTCACAGCGCAGTAACAGCAAGGGCTTTTGTAGAGGTTTTTTATCAGTTTGTGATAGATGTTAGTTGCGAGTCCTTTAGAGGTTAAATGTTGGATTCATTCTATCATGGGATGGGCGGATATACTGTAGCCCCATGGCACCAGGCATGCTTTGAGTGCAGATCGTAGTTGTAAATATACGAAGTACGTAGAGGCTAATGGTGGAAAAAACGATCTGTAATGATTGAAAGGAATGAAAGCCTGCATTATCATAGAGGTCACCACAAACATTAAGTGGAGGACCAGGAGGGGTGGGTACAAGTCAGGTCAGAATTATTTCTGTATGGAGCATTGTCTCAAAGCAGTTTTACAACAGTATATTCTCTTAAAAGGCCAATCCCAAATTGAGCAAACCTAGGGTGACAGTGGAAAGGACAGGTCCTTAAAAGTTGTAAGGAAGAAACTTTGGGGGGGACCAAGAGCCAAAAAGGACCAATCTTTCTTGGGTGGCTTAGATGTTAATTGAAATAAAAGGATGAACACCTCTGTTACCCCATAGTGGGGTGCAGTGATTTTGAAAGGGCCTCCCATTAGTCTTTCTGCGTCAGACCAGACCTTGAGCGAGTGTGCAATAATGCGGCCAAATTTTAATGGTTTTTGGGGTGGCAGGTCTTGTAATTGATATATAATATAATATTAATAAATGTCAAATCAGATACAGTACAAAAAGCTATGTCCATAATTCAATGGTGGAGGAAAAAATGTATTCCTTGAAGGATTTGTTTAGTAGAATAAATAGATGTATGTCATTTAACATCTGCATTACGTTGTGTGCAACAGGATGTTGAACCAAAATGGACATAGACCTGGCATTACCATAGTCACAGAGAGTCAGAGAGAAAACTGCAAACACGCAAGGAATACTACCACCTATGCAGCATCCCTAATGCTGTTGCTTTTGAAGCTTAAATTGTCATATACTTTTTAATTTGGGGAAATTTACAGGACCATCTGTCGAGGAAAGCTGTAACACTTAATAGGATAGTGTAATGGACCTGATACTTTGTTTTGATTGAAGCCAAAAATGCATCAATGGACAGCATTAAAAAGAACAAGGAGATCAGCCAAATGAAACAGAGGCTCTGTAAGTGAACGTGAACCAGTTTATATAGATATATGTGGTGGGGGACAAACAAAACAGTAATTATTACAATAGGACATGCATACGAACTATTACAAATAAGTAGTGGGAAGTCGTCCACACAAACAAAACAAATACATTCTCTAAACACGTCTACACAGAACAGTCTCTAGTTCAAACCTGAACTAGCATGCAAGCAAGTACACAACAGGCAAAGTAGTCACACACATTATGGACTTTCTGTCTTAAACTATAAATCCCACATCTGCTTGTGGATCGCAGCATTGATTGACCAGCTGATTACAGCTCTAAATCCCAGAGTTAAAACATCTTTGTCTTGTCATAATTAAAAAGTTAGTGAACAGATGTTGATTGGATTGCTAAATGGCACATGCATGTAAAATACATCTAGCATTGTTGTGTTGGGAATACAACAGACTTAGTATCTGTTTAGTATCTGATGTGAGCACCATTTGTCTCACACAATGCACCACATCTCCTTCACATACAGTTGATCAGGTTGGTTGTTGATTGTGGCCTGTGGGATGTTGGTCCGCTAGCTGTGCAAAGTTGCTGGGTATTGTCAGGAATTGCAACATGCTGTCATGTACACTGATCCAGAGCATCCCAAACATGCTTAGTGGGTGATATTGACCAATTGGATGAGTGAGTATGCTGGCAGTCCAAGAACTGGGATGGTTTCAGATTCCAGGAATTGTGTATAGATCCTTCCAGTTTACAGTTTGCAGAAATTCTCTGGTTATTCATACCAATTGTTGCAGCAGCTGTCTGGGTGGCTGGTCAGAAGATTTTGGAGGTGAAGATGCTGGACGTGGAAGTCCTAGTGTGGTGTGTTTACAAATTGTCTGTGGTTGTGAGGCCAGTTGGATGCACTGCCAGATTCTCTGAAATGCCTTTGGAGACAGCTTATGGTAGAGAAAAGAACATTCAATTCACAGGCAACAGCACTGGTGAACATTCCAGCTATCAGCATACCAATAGCAACATAAAAACTTGCAACATCTGTAGCATTGTGCCGTGTGATAAAACTGCACATTTTAGAATGGGCTTTTAGTTTGTCAACAGATGCATGAGAAAATAATTGAAATGTTTAAAAAACAGTGTGCACGGACTACTGTACCTAATATCATTATACAATTCAAGGAATTAAATGTGCAGTGGCCTGTGATCTACTATACCTCCTGCATCAAGAACCACCATTCATCAATAACTGATATAACCACATGGACAAGGGATTACTTTGGCAGACTTTTGCAACATAAAGAGTTACATTAGCGAATGTCCATGTTTTTTTTGTTTTTTTTCAACAAGGCAAAGCACAACCACATGGTGCACACATTACAAAGGCATGGCGGTATGGGTACTGGGGCCTGCAGGTCTGATCCATCAACAATAGAGAATATGAATAATGCAACAACAATGACTCTGTGCTGTTGGACATCTTAAGATGTGTTTGCAGAAAAAATAGGGGTAAAATAACACCTGAAACACTAAATCCCTTGTTGTCCTCTGTGCAAAAACATCTTTTAAGTGAGCTGAAAAATAATGGCAACATTACAAAGTGATAAATGCTTTTCTGTTCCAATTTCTTTGAATGTGTTACATGTGATAATGAATGTTTATTAACAAATATACTGAAGCACAAATAAAGCATTGTATATATTGGGTTCATGCTGTCTGCAATGAAATAAAAGTAAATGTAAGAATTTATGCATTTCCAACTTTTTGAAATTGTAATTCATTGTAAACATATGCCTTCAGGTGCTGCTTTGGGAAATGGAGCCTAAACTATAATTTGCACCCCTGACTCTGAGGTAGTAATGGAGATGTGTTCTGTGTTCGATTGTCGTCAATAGGAAACGGTGATGGTGAAGGAGATGCTGACATCAATAAAGTAACAAAACAACTTGAGGAGCAGACCTTGAATGATCATGAAAAGGAAGAGGATGGCGAGGAAGGTCTGTCATGTTATACGTAGTGATGGTTTGATTGTCATTAATACTTAATATAAATTTTTTTTGGAACGTGTATCAAATTCTGTTAAAGATGGCGAGGAAGGTGATGCAACTGGAAAGAAGAAGAAAAAGAAGAAGAAGAAGAAAGGATGTAAGATTATTCTATCCTTCGTGTTGTTTGATACTGAAATAGCTTAGATTAGACAAAATAAATATCCAGTATATCATTATTTACATTATTTTACTGTTTTTAGCCAAGGTACAGACAGATCCCCCATCTATACCCATCTGTGATCTATTTCCAAGTGGAATTTTCCTCAAGGGGCAAGAATGTGAATACCCGCCTTCACAAGATGGGTAAGGACTATAACTTTATATCACTCATTTTAGCTGAATGTATTTAAAGCACTAATCAGTTATACTTAAACAATTACAGTACTTTTACATATGCCATATTTTACAGTGTCAGTTACATTTTCAAAAATAATTAACTTTTGTAGTCAACCTCAGACTTATTAAGACCCTTGATAAAAAATAGATAAAACAAAGTGGCCTGATTCTCGAACAGTAGCGGAAGCGGGCTGCTTTTAGTACTTTGTGCAGTTTGGTTTTTCCAGCGCAAGCCTGATGAGACAGTTGTTGCCTTCTCACCAAGCTGGTTGCTTATTGTCCTGTAACCCATCCCTGCCTTTTGCGTGTCTACAGTTTTGTCCCTGGTGCCCTTAGCCAGCTCTTTGGCTTTGGGCATGGTGGAGAGGTTGGATTGTGTGTACAGGTGCAATTAAATAGGCAACGAGTGCAGAATAGAAGGAATTCTTTAAGCAAAACTAACAGGTCTGTGAGAGCCTGAGTTCTTGCTGGATTTAAGGTGCTCAAATACTTGTGCAATAAAATGCAAATTATTTATTTTAAAATTATACAGTGTAATTTTCAGATTTTTTTTTTTATTCCATCTCTCAGTTGAAGTGTACCTACGATTAAAAATAAATTTTAAAAAATGGGAACCTATAAAATTGGCAGTGTATCAAATACTTATTTCTGAGACTAAGATATACTGTGTGTGAAATATGAGACTAGGAATAGGAAACATCGATCTTTCCAGATCCTCCAGGGTTCTAGGTCCATTTCCTATGCTCCCACGTTATACTGTTTAGAATTGGGCTGATCAAAGTTTAAATGAGCCCTGTTTACACCAAATACACTGTTTGTTGCAATAAAAAACATTGTTTTATCATGTATTGTTACCATGGTTCCATTTACTGACCAGTTAATTAATTTACATGCCACCCACATTTGGTTAATTGGACACACTACATTGGCCAAGTGTGCATGTGCCTGACTACTATCAATATAACCTGCCATGAATAGCCATTGATGCTGGAGTGACATTAAAAGAACAAATGAACAATCAACCATTTGCCATGTATTGTTTCGATATTTCTAGTGCCATGCATTGTTCACTTGTTGTGTCTTTTGCCACTCAGGCGCAGTGCAGCAAACCGAATGAGCAGTGAAGAGAAGCGTGTTTTGGATCAAGCTAATGAGGAGATGTGGAACGACTTTAGACAAGCAGCAGAGGCTCATCGGCAAGTCAGACGTTATGTCATGAGCTGGATTAAACCGGGCATGTCCATGATTGAGATCTGGTATGTTTACATTTACAGTATTTATCAGATACCCTTATCCAGGGCAACTACCAAAAGTGCATTAAGACATCAGTAACCTAATCCATTCCTAGTAGTCAGGAATCTAAACAAGAATATGCTTTGTGGGTTTTTTTTTTTTATTTTATTTATTTTTGGGTAAGAGCAAAAGAAAAAGAGCAGGGTGTTAGTTGAGGTAAGTACCTAATAGATGGGTCTTCAAACGGAGTTAAAAGCTGTTCGAACATTGAGGGGAAGTTCATTACACCACTTAGGCGCCAAAACAGAGAGGAGTCTAGATGAATGCCTTCCTCATCCCCTCAAAGACAGACGGAACCAGTCGAGCCATGCTAGCGGACCGGAGTGAGCGGGTGTGATAAGCACTACAAGGTAGGAGGGTGCAGGCCCATTTTTAGTTTTGTAAGCAAGCATCAGAGTTTTAAATCTGAAACGAGGAGCTACAGGGAGCCAGTGGAGAGATCGGTGCAGTGGTGTAGTTTGTGAACTTGGGAACATTGAACACAAGTCTTGCAGCTGAATTCTGTATCACCTGTAACATTTGACATTTACGGAATTTAGCAGGCGCCCTTATCCAGAGTGACTTACAACTGATACAGTCTTAAAAATCAAGTAATGGTGGTTTATGGGCCTTGCTTAAAGACCCAACTGTGGCAGCTTGGCAGAGGTGGGATATGAATCCTGGACCATTAGGTCCAGAGCCCTGTACCTAAACCGCTAGGCTACCGCAGTTCCACGTGCCATGACAGAGGAGCCTTGTCAATTGAGAGGACAAGGTCTTGGTCGGGACAAAAGTCACCCGAGAAGAAGATTAAGACTTCTGTCTTGCCAGGATTTAGCTTCGGTTACATTCTCTTTCTGACAGTGATCACACAACTTGCACATTGGGATTTAAAGTTGGTTAAAGGTAAGCTATGAAACATTGTGCGCAACGGGGGAAATTCACGAGCATTGTTACTTGATCTGCCAGCAAATATGACTCAAAATGCAGTGTGTGTAATAGTCTGCAAGGTCACGGAGAAACCCAGGGAAACATCTAAGCAACGTAAGTACTCTCATGTTGGCTAATGTTTACTGGGCAAGATTGCAAGGAAAAAGCTACTTCTTTCCAAAAGAACATTGCTGCCCATCACATGGCATGTGGCCAAGCCAGAAGACCACTGGAAAAACATATGTGGACAAATGAGACCAAAATGGAACTTTTTTGTATAAGAATTGCTCTGTCTGAAGACAGTATAGTACTGTATTCCAGCAAAAGAATCCTTTTTGTGAAATATAGTGCTGGTGGTACTACCATGGTTTGAGCTTGTTTGTTCTGGACCAGGATGAATTGCCATAATTGCACATTTTTAAAGTTCACTGAACCAATACTTGTTTTTTTTTTTGTTACAGTGAGAAACTGGAGAACTGCTCTAGAAAGTTAATTAAAGAGAATGGCCTGCATGCTGGTCTCGCTTTTCCTACTGGCTGCTCCCTTAACCACTGTGCTGCACACTATACACCCAATGCTGGTGACACAACAGTGCTCCAGTATGACGATGTCTGCAAGATCGACTTTGGAACGCACATTAACGGTAAGTCGATTAAGAATAACTGGACTGACAAACAGACTCAGTTTACTGCATTGTTCATAAATATCAATGTTTGATTCTTGCATTTTAGGTAGAATCATTGACTGTGCCTTTACTGTCGCCTTCAACCCAAAGTATGATAAGCTTCTGGAAGCTGTTAAAGAAGCTACAAATACTGGAATTAAGGTAGGCTTACACAATAAGATATTATTGATATCTTTCTAGAACCTGGTTGCCTGAAATGCTGCTCACAAAAATTAGGGGATATTTCAAAATGAATGTGAAGCGATTTTAAAAAAGAAAGCATTTGATTGTATTTAATTAAACAAGATAATCAAAAACGCAACTGAAAAGGTCAATAAAGTTGTTCCATTATGCAAATGAGTTCCAAACTCTGTCATCATGATTGAATAGCAAGTAACATATTCATGGGGGTGAACAGAAGTATGTTAAACTGGATGAGAGTACCACATTGACTGTTCAGTAGGGTGTATGGACAGGATCAGATTCATATTAAAATCAGGGAGTGTTCATATACTTTCATAGCACTTTTAGCCTTTTATATAGTGCTTTTTCACCAAATAAATAAATTTATTATTTATTTGCATTCTAGAACAACTTTCTTTCACTTGATGTTTTTTTTTTTAATCGCTTTGTATTCATGTTGAAATATACTTTAATTTTTTGTGAGCTGTGTAAGTAGTCACTTGAGTCACTAAATTTGGTGTACATGGAATTGCAGAAAATACATGCATGTACTCTGTGATAGTGTGCAGGAATTGATGTCCGTCTATGTGACATTGGAGAATCCATTCAGGAGGTGATGGAGTCTTATGAAGTGGAGCTAGATGGGAAAACCTATCAAGGTATACTTTTTCTGTGCTCCATATAACAGGTATCCAAAGTACAAATCTGGATTTGTAACGCTTTTGCTATTTAATTTTTTGCTTTCTGTAGTAAAGCCAATACGGAATCTCAATGGCCACTCAATCGGACAGTATAGAATACATGCTGGGAAGACGGTACCCATTGTAAAAGGTGGCGAGGCCACCAAAATGGAGGTTAGTTCAATGTCAACTATTTCACGGTACGCTTACAGGCAACTTTATTATTTACTTTGCCTTGCATTCTTAACTTTACCTTACTATTAATGGGTTGGATGCCCTTGGATTCAACAAGGTGCTGTGAACATTGCAAATAGTTTTTGATCTACTGCCATGATAGCATCACACATTGGCTCCCTTTGCACCACATCCCAAATATTCTCTATTGGACTGAGATCTTAATTTTGGACTCCTCAGACCAGGCAACATTTTTCAAATCCCCTGTTGTCCAGTGATATTGAGTTTCTGCAAATTGTATCCTTGGTTGATTATGCCTCACTGACAGGGGTCACGTAAATCACCTTTCTTTTACATTCTGATTCCGGTTTGAACTTAAACAAGTTGTCTTGACTATGTCTACATGACTAAATTCATTGAGTTTCTGCCATGTGATTGGCTGATTAGATCCTTCCGTTAGCAAACAGTTGGTCAGGTGTACCCTAATAAAGTGGCCGGTGAGTATGTTATAAGAAGTTGATTTTCAAATTGTCAGATGTTGTTTAAAAAGGACTTCATTCATATTACAGTGTTCAAGCCAGCTTCCAGGGTTGTCACCATGTTACTACTTATATGCATGAATGCGTATTGTAGCATTGCAGCGTTGACACCATGACAGCAAGTTGGACTGTATTGGTAATGCATAAGAACGTTATCACTGCAACACTACTGTGACCCTTGGCTATCAGCTTACTCACAGCACCCAAGGTCTGAGGTGTGGTTAATTTATCCTATTTAGACCTCCTCTTGACAAGGGTTAATCTGATATAAAAGCTTTAAATGACATCAGGGAATGAAGCAGAAGTGCACCACATGCTTTAATACTTGTTTTAGCAATGTTCATCTCTTATACAAAAGTATATTCTCTCAGAGCTGATGTTCCTATACCAGTCCCTGGACCACACACTTGAATGTTCCTCTATTGTCCCTCTACTGGTCTTCATCAACAGAAACCAGTCCCACCATGCCCGGGCCACACCAAAGTGCAATATCTCCCTCAATCATTTAGTTATTAGGAGCCGACATGCCTCCAAGATCTTTCTGACTAAGGACTCATCTTAAATCTATTTATTTTATTTTATTATTATTACTCAGTCTACTCAGTTCTTGTTTTTGCAAAATGATCATACATGATAATATATTCAAATATATATTATATGTGGTTGTATCTGTTATGCATTACCTTCGCCATTGGCATCTATTAGTGATATCAAATTATTGTGGCACAGAAGACTTCTGTGTTTTGCTGGCTCTGTCTTTCATGCCTATACAAATAGTTATATGGTGATAATATGTTCATGCACCATTTAAATGTTTGTTGCTCTGAGTGCATGAATAACCATTACAAAAAGTACAATTTCATTGGGTGTGACCCTTGGAATGGGGTAATTTCTTAGGTTTTCTTGTCAGCTCATCATGCAGTATAATCATTTAGCAGTTCGGATCGGATCCTGGAGTTTAACTGTGGTGTATCATGTACTGTAAGAATTGCAATCGTTTTTTCTCTTTCACAGGAAGGTGAGGTCTATGCTATTGAGACTTTTGGAAGCACTGGGAAGGGCATGGTGCATGATGACATGGAGTGCTCACATTACATGAAAAACTTTGAAGTTGGACATGTCCCTATCAGGCAAGTTGTAACTCGGGACTTGAGTACGAGATTATTTGTACACTGAATATATGCTGTTTGGTTTCTGTTTTCTTTAGACTTTATTAAAGACATTGTTGATGGTTAATATTGACAGAGATTCCAAAATGTTACCTAATGCTATAAAGTAACAATTCTGCATATAAATAATACAAGTGATTCACTCCGGAATTGATTATTTTCTCACTGCACAATTGCATAAAGATGCTCATTAATACCGAGTATTTATCTTGTAAATAAACACGGTACAAATAGGATAGAAATCACAGTTCCTTGGACTCTGCATGTGAATTTTGCATGTATTTCTCATGGCCATGTGGGTTTTTTCTGGGTACTCTGGTTTCCTCACTAAATTGGCCCACTGTGAATGCGTCTGACTAGTTTCGATGTAACCTCCCTCCACTCGTTAATAGCCATTAATGTGCTGCTAAATAAACAAGCAAATTCAGAAAGTGTGCAAAACTGCCTTGATCAATCTATAAAAGTAACATCCTCATTGTTCTGTGTATAAGCTTAAGTACAGTGCTCACAAAAATATGGGGAGATTTCTAATGATTATGAAGAGATTTTAAAAAAGAAGCGTTTGATTTTATTTCATTAAACAAGATAATCAGAAAGGCAAATGAAAAATCAAGAAAAGTTGTTTGTTTACACAAATGAGATGCAAACACAAATGAACTTAATTGAGTTACAAGTGACGTACTCATGCGGTGAACAAAAGCATGTTAACCTGGACGAGAGCGCTTCGTCCGGCTTCAAAATCCCCTATGGCTCTCCAGGCTTCGCATTCAGGCAAAACGTGTTGCAGAGGCATTGCAAGGGCTGCTAAATTGCAGAATGTGCCGTTTCAAGATCAGAGGTACTCCAGCACTTTCAGCCATTTATATAGTGCATTTTTACCAATTCAATAAAACTTATTTTTGCTTCTAATTTGCATTGTAGTTCATTTGTCTTGCTTCCATTTGCTTTTATGATGATCTTGTTTAATAAGAAAGATCTTCTTTGTCTCTTTTTTTCTTTTTATCACTTACTATTCATTTTAAAATATGCCCTAATATTTGTGAGCAGTGTATTTAAGCTAATTGTGATACTGCCCTAACCTGCTAAGTACGAACTGTTCATTAGTATAGCTTAGTGGCATCAGAGTAAATATTTTTTCAGTTGCTGACTGAATGTAACTGTAATATTCAATAAGGCTAGCATAGTTTTCTTTGGAACACTGTGAAAATGCCTAACTGTAATTGTGTTGTGCAGCATTATCTTAAAATGCTTACTTTATCTCCACAGGCTTCCAAGAGCCAAGCATTTGCTAAATGTTGTCAATGAAAACTTTGGCACTTTGGCATTTTGCCGTCGCTGGCTAGATCGTCTTGGTGAAAGCAAGTATCTGATGGCATTGAAGAACCTGTGTGATCTGGGCATTATCGACCCATACCCACCTCTGTGTGACACCAAAGGCTGTTACACTGCTCAGTTTGAGCACACCATCCTACTGAGGCCAACCTGCAAGGAGGTAGTGAGCCGTGGCGATGATTACTAGAGTTTGGATGCACCAATTTCTCCTTTTCAGACGTCAGATGAATTTGACCTAGGTCATTAAGTAGGGAGTGGTTTGATGGCAGGCATGTGTTTGTTGATTTTCAGCATATAGTGATATGGTATTGGAAGTGTGCTCCTAGGTGCTGGAATTTCAGGGCAAACAGCAGTGTGCTCTTTTTCCTCACTTATTGGGCGCCTACAGTTGCTAAATTGTTACAAGTTTCTCAATGTTTTCTTATCCTATAACAAAAGTTAACCATGGGAAGACTGAGGTGATTTACACTGGGAATATTATTCGGGGATATTTAATTATGGGATATTTCATTTTGAAGAACCCCCAATTATTGTGAGCAGTGTATATATTGTTAAACTGCAAGAACAGGAGTAAAGACAGCTTAGTGTTCATGCATACACATTATTATTTCTTTCATTCTGGGAACTACTGCAGCTTTAAAACCAAGGACTGATATACTGCAGAATTTGAACTGTTTTTAATTACATGACTATGTTATTAAGCAGTGTACACATTCATGCTCTGTTGCCTTTAAAGAAATGGTAAAAATACTTTCTTAGCTTAGCAGCAGGGTGTATTATTATGCATAATAATCTTATATGTTTGGCTGACCTTTGTTTCAGTCACGTCTCTGGATATAGCACAATGTTGTGTTTTATTTTCAATAACCAATACAATTTGTAAGGAATTGCCTATCTGATTATCTAGAGTTGTATACATCTCAGCTTTTGGAAATAACTTGGAGAAGAAATGCAAAATGATTGTATGACATTGCTATGAATACAAAACAATAAACAGTTCTTTCATAATCGAAAATGTAATAAGTACGCTTGAACCCGTTAATGGCCAACAGTCCAGCAGAACAGCAATGTCCTTGCCTGTGAATCCCTTTTGATGCAATACAATGATGACTGTATATGTTTCCTTGGAGGTAACCATGTTTAACAGTAGAATACCTAAAAACACCAGTATCCATTACATGCAACCAGTCTGCTCTTCTAATCAGCATGATCGAGACATATCCACTGTCTTGTCCTCATTAACTTTTTCTCCTAAGCTAATGAGATCATCACTGAAATTGTGTTAGCAAGTCATTTTGTAGGGTTGGAATGCAGTAATTTTTGTGATGAAGGCATGGCAGGCAATGACTTTGCAATTAATTGCAGTTCGACTGATCACACTTCACAATAATTAATACAATTTGTCAACATGCAAACTTTGTGAAAACCATAATTTGTGACATTCTCAAAACTTTTGGCCACAACTCTACATGCAAAATAATCAAGTATGATTGCAACGCATGTTAAGTATTCCAATGAAATTGTGTGTCTTTCAACTTACATGTATCACCACAATAACCAAATAAATTAACTAGAAAATTGGGTTTAGTAAAGTGTGACGTGCCTCTACTGACTAGCCAAAACTTGACCGTTTGTGGCTGGATATTTTATTGCTGTAACCTGCTGATGGTAAGTCCCAGAATGGGTGGAACCAGCAAGGATTCCTGATCTTATGGGTAATGGTGTGGAATGGTTTCTTGGCATGCATTAGGTCCCATTATTACCAGTCAATGCAAGATTTGAATGACACATGCCACAAAGAATTCAGCCTGTACTAAAAGCAAGGAGTCCTATCCAGTATTTGGATTTGTAGTTCTAGTAAAGTGGCAGGTCAGTATATAGTACTGAAGGAACATGTAAAAAGAAATTACTTTATTGACCTTACCTCCCGGAACTAGCTGTACCTTGTGTTGTTCATTGATGGCATTTACCAAACACATAATGCTGAATTTTGCTGCCTTTGGTTTATTACAGGTAATAAACCACTGCACAAAGATTACCTTAACAATATACAGATTAAACACTGATAAGCTAGTATGGAAAAACATGTCAATCAGAGTGGTTATCACATTGTGGTATGTTTCACTAACTTATGAATCTGCCCCAATTAGACAATATGTTTTGGTTACTGAAAGAGCAACCCCTACACAGTCCTGGGTACATGCTCATCTGAAGAATGTAAATGTGAATTGTGTGGATTAGTGTTTTATCATTGTGCATGCAGGTTGGATTCAGAACAGGGCGTCATTGTGCTTCACATCACAGCTATGTTCAGGTTCTACATCTATATTTAACCTTACTGCTTGGTGTTTTTATCCATTTACCCCTTTCTTTCTGCTTTGGACCTGGACCATTATGCCAAACCCAAACTTGACTTGGTGGTGCTTGAAATGCAGTTGTGGACAGCACTATTGGTGCCTTTTCACTGTTTAGTATACAAACTCAATACCTTCAGGAACAAGTGAATATGTACAAAATTTGTATAATTAGAATGTTATTAAAGCATTTACAAATGCAACCCCAATATGGGAAACGCTTATAAACATCATACAGTGTTTCTTAGTTACTTTTATTTTATTGCATAAAGTCTGAGCCAGAGATCTTGCATGTTTTGTCTGGTCAACTTAATGTAATTTGTTAATAAACCTCTATTCCTGCATTTCAGGCTTGCAACACATTCCAAAAACATGGAGATCGTAAAGCAGTTACCACTTTGTAACGTAGCCTTTCATTTTTCCCACACCAACGAGCCTTAGTTTGGTTTAATTTGTCAAAACTAACTTTGATTTAATGTGCAGTGCATGTTAAATGTGGACAAATTGCATCACCAATAAAGAACAGTGGTTGCAAAAAATAATGTAAATGTAAAAAGTTTTT
Organism: Parotocinclus spilosoma; assembly: GCA_033117975.1. Classification (NCBI taxonomy): domain Eukaryota; kingdom Metazoa; phylum Chordata; class Actinopteri; order Siluriformes; family Loricariidae; genus Parotocinclus; species Parotocinclus spilosoma. Next base: position 4,169,584 of record JAVSBV010000029.1, on the reverse strand, counting down.
AAAAATACCCCCAAAGTACAAACATTACAACCCCATAGAATTAATAGATCACCCTTCATGACACAGCTCATGCCAAACAAAACTGTATGTCTTGATATTTAGAAAGTTGGAAATAAGAATGTCAGCACTGTAGTTTAGTCACCAAATCCAATCCAATCTTTTTGGTGTACTGAGCAAATAACCTGGGTCTGAGTAACTAAAAACATCTACTCCAGCTGAATAGATTTAGGTTGGAAAGAAGCCAAAGGATGCTCCCCAGATTTGGTCCCCACTTTCAGTGACCTCTGTGTGAAAAGAGGTAATGCTCTCCTGCCAATTGTTTCTTCAATCAACCCACAACAATTATATACTTTCACAATTTGACCCTGTGTGTGAATTTGAATGAGCAAGTAAGTTTAAAATTCACGATGCTACACAGTAGGCATACATCGCGAATTTCGGTACGTCTAGCTATTTAATTCTCCAGATTAGAAAACCAAAACATATAACTGATTTTCTACAATTCTACTTTCTTGATAAATTATGAAATTAGCCCACTAGATGGCACAAACGGATAGACTCCATCCATCACCGCGCGAGTTTCGCGAGAATCACTAGTAGTTTATTTTCTGTTTAATTCACTTATGACAATGAAAGCTTTTACATTTTATGAACAAAACGGACAATTGAGAAATACACTGAGGTAATTACATAATACATTTTCACCAGCTATTTTTATTTTAAGTATGATACGTTTGCGTTTTTGTATTAAAAATGTTATTTCCGGCTGGTCACCCCTCTAAATCATTTAATTCAGTTCCAATTTGTTCCAGTCACTTCCGGGGCCACAGGTGTGTGAAATTAAACACCTAGGTATGTAGACTGTTTTTCTAAGCATTTGTAAAAGAATTGGTCGCTCTCATGAGCTATGTGAATTCCTGCGCGGTACAGTGGTGACAGCCTGTGCAACAAGTCCAGTCATGAAATTTCCTTACTACTAAATATTCCACAGTCCAGCGTCAGTGGTAATATAACCAAGTGAAGCACTGGGAATGACAGCAAATCAGCCACCAAGTGGTAAGATGGGGCTAGCAGATGCTCATGCACATAGTGTGCAGAGGTCACCAACTTTCTGTAGAGTCAATCTCTACAAACATCCAAACTTCATGTGGCCTTCAGATTAGCTCAAGAACAGTGCATAGAGAGCTTCATGAAATTAGATTCCATGGCCAAGAATCTTCATCCAAGTTTTACATCTCCAAGCGCAATGCAGCACGTTGGATGCAGTGGTGTAAAGCATGTTGCCACTAGACTCTAGAGCAATGGAGATAAGTCCTCTGGAGTAATGAATCTCACATCGCTGTACGGAAATCTGATGGACGAGTCTAGTTTTGTCTGTTGCCAGGAGAACGGTACTTGTCCGACTGCATTGTGCCAAGTTGTAAAGTCTCTTAGTTATAGTGAAAGAACGCTTAATGCTTTAGCATACCAAGAGATTTTAGACATAGTTAATATGTTAATAATAGTTTGTGAGAACTATTTGGGGATGGCCTCTTCCTGTTCCAGCATGACTGTGCACCAGCAAACAAAACATGGTCTAAAACAAGGTTAGTTAGGTGTGGAAGAATTTGACCTGCCAGCACTGAGCTTAACCTGACAGAACACTTTTGGGATGAATTAGAGCAGAGTCTGCAAGCCAGACTTGCGTGTCTGACATCACAAATGCACTTCTGGAAGAAGAAGCAAAAAATTCAAATAAATGCACTCTTAAACCTTGTGGTCGCCTCTTCTTCCCAGCTGGTATATAGTTGCAAAGGATGGGTTGACATCATATTAAACCATATGGACTAAGAATCGTATGTCACTCAAGTTCATGTGTGTAAAGGCAGATGAACAAATACTTTTTTAATCACCCAATTCTAAGCCTTGCAGTCAATATATATAAATATATATAGACTGCAAGGCTTATAATTGAGTGATCAAGTCCTTTAGTACCCTCAATATCAAAGAGCATTCTCACTCGGCTCTATACACTACAGGTGCTCATTTTATGTAGCTGCCGTGTCTGTGTGTGAAAGGACTTGCAGCTTAAGAACCAATAGCTGTCCTTTCAATCCCATGATCAATGGGTCTTATAACCAAATTGCATGTAGTAGCTCCAACTGTATTTAGTAAATTAGCTCCTCTAATTAGATGAGTGAAAATCTGGTAATGGACAATACAGGAGAAGGCTATACAAAGATAAAAACACTTTTCCCTTTTTGTAATTCCACTACTTGAAATTGATCAAATAACCAACTTATATCAAACACAAACCATAATTTACTATACTTAATATATTTCTTTATTCAGGTTTTAAAAGAATCAAATGAAATTATAAAGTTGCTAGTACACTGTTCACAAAAAATAATGAATTTTTCTAAATGAAGCAATTAAAAAATAAGCATTTGATTTTATTTCATTAAACAATGTGCTGTCCCATCAGAAGAGAAAATGAAAAGTCAAAAAGAGTTGTTTGATTAAACAAATGTGATGCAAACTAAATTAACATAATTGAGTAGCAAGTGACACTTCTGTTCTCCGCCATGAAAATATGTTAAACTGGATGAGAGTGCCATACATGAACTGTTCTGTAAGGTGTATGGTCACACAAGACTGCCAAAACACAATACAAGACCTCTGAGATCACAATGTTTTTTATTGTCTAGCATTATACACTTCCTAAACAAATTGCTCCACATTTCATGAATCACAAGCTATAGAACATTTACAGTTATGTCATATTGAAGTATGTTTAGCTGACGTCCTTATCCAAAGCAACTTATTAGTAATACAGACTTACAATTACAGGTTAAGGCCTTGACCTTCTTATCCATAGTCCTCTAGAAAGGACCCACATCACAATTGTTCTGTACTATAAAGTTAGGTATGCCAGCAAAAATAGCAACAACAGACATGATGATCTACTATATATCTGAGTAAAACAGTTACAATAAGTTTATTACATCACCAGTGTTTTCAGTTCAGAATGAAAGCACTATTTACACTGAATTCTACCATTTTGTTATGCTTTATAACTCTAAATGTCTTTGAAATCTTATGAGTTTTCTGTCACACTGGTGACCTTTGGGTGCACTTTGTTGCGGTCCCAGTGAAAGAGCCATCCTCTCCTCATGATCCGGTAGCGCTTGGCCAGCAAGACATATAGCCCAGGGTTAACACATGGGTGTAGGTACTGCACCATGGTGCAGGTGAAGTTAAACATCTCCCAAACCTGGCCGTGCTTGTAGAAGCCCAAAAACACACACAGCTCGAACACATAGCCTGGCAGCCAGCACACAGTGAAGGTCCCAGCTGCCAGGAACACCATTAGTGAGGCACGCCGTGTGTTCCGTGCACTGGCCATTGACATTATAGGACTCTTGTGGAGAAACCGAGCCAAGCGTACATAATTTACTGCAATAACCAGCATTGGTATGAAGTAATAGAGCACAAATTGGCTTAGTATGACCTGATAGTGGTGCTCCTGGATAGTGGGCAGGCAAAAGGTGAAATTTGTTAGTCCCGCGACAAGATGCTCCTTTGTGGCAAAAATACGCAGGGGCAAACTTATGAAGAAGCTCAAAGCCCATGCCAGGATAAGCATGAGGACAACAAGGTCCATGGTGGGTGGCTGGTAAGGGTTAGTAATGATCATGACCCGAGCCATTGAGACAGCACATAGTGAGTAGGTGCTGGCAGCCAGAGAGAATGCAAGAAAAAACTGGTAAATTTTACATGAAGTATTGCCCAGAGGCCAGGAGAAGTTGACGGCTGAGTGAAGGGTTAATGGAATAAGCAACAGCGTGAAAAAGTCAGCCAAGGCCATGCTGAGGAGTAGCATGTCCAGACGATTCTTACGCAGGGTGTTGTGCTTGGCAAACAAGGAGAAGACCAGCAGGTTGGCACCTAAGCCCACAACCAGAATCACGCCACAGGTACAGGCAAAAATCACACCATAGCGGTTACTGTGAACCTGTATGGTAAATGAATAAGTTAATGAGTCAAGCCAACTTCTTAACTTGGAACTGACTTTAATTTAGGCATATAGTTCGCAAAGATATATACATTCTGAATCTCCTAAAGTCCATTTACTGCAATACCAAATATCGTTACTCACCATAGCTGATGTTCCAAAGGCTGTGTTTCACCATATATTGTATATTCACCCATTAATGAAAAAAAATAAAATAGTCAGAAAAGACCTACATGATGTGAGATTGGTCTCACTATCCCAGCTCTCCGTTGTAAGAGATAAGACTGCCCACCAGGAAGTTCATGTAGTCAGGTGAATGAGGTCATTATTACAGAGGTAGTAACAGCCTTGATCAACACAGTTTTATATTCATTGATTATCTCTGTCCCCTGTATCATACACTACAATACTGGCAGGGTGAACTTATTTGAGTAGAGCAAATGCATTACTTATGACAGTTGCTTATCACAGATGCTTATTGACCTGACATATCTAAATTACACCCTGTGTCCATTATAGTGTCATTTAGACCATGATGGTTACCACCGTATTTACACACGAACAGCAATATTTGGTATGTGTTAAACACATGGAATGGAAAATTAAATACTTCACAGTTAGCCATATTCCAGAGACTAATATTGTCTTAAACTAGTTTGTTTGATGTATTCAAAATATAAAAATTTGCATTTTATTTTATTTTATTAATATTGAAAACAAAAAGCATAGCAGGAGATGTTTTGGTTACAGGACGGGAAGGACATCAGAAGTGTTAAAAGAATACAGATAAATAAGAGCATAGCACAGCTTTTTAAAGTGCATTGTTTAAAACTTGTAGAAAAGTCAGCAGCATTGTGATACAGTCAGAATAAATAGGCAATGAAATGCTAATCAAATAAATAACTGGAAATATTCTGGGAGGTGTAAAAGGAAATGTTTTTATATCAATCACAGACTCTTAACTGCAAGAAAAGATTTTTTCGATTTTAATATAAATCTGTAAAGACTAGAAATAAGCTTGTTTTGTGCAACGGTGAGTCAAAAACAGCGCATAAAACAATGGGCTCCATTCTGTTGATGGTGGATGTTAACTAAAAGAGATTCAGAATTCATGGTTCAGAGTGGTGGCATTTTCCCATTGTGTCCTGGTTTCACAGTCTTTGTATGGCACATCTTGTGGCTCACCACTACCAGTTTCTCTGTTTATTGGCCTCTTAATGACAATTGGGCTTGAACTCTGCATGGCCATCCTATTCTTTTACTGTTGTCTCTCCACCTCCCCAAGCATACTCTCTTCTTTCGCTTGGTGGCAGCTGGCAGTGGTTGCTCCTTGTTTGTTTCCTGTGGTAGGATGTCAAAAGAACCTGTGCCCTCTAGCTGAAAATCAAAGATGAAGTCCTTGGTGCTGCTGGCAGCTTTTGGAGCATGGGCTCCCCATGTAATTAGAGGGTGGCTTGTGTCACTGTTAGAGGGAGTGTCCCATGTATTAGCAGTGTGTACTTGCTCAAAAAGGTCCTGCAACCAAAGGCGTCTTTTCCTGTCTTGCAAGTAGCGTCCTCTATCATGCATTAGCTGGGCATGACTAACAGACCGCCGTCTGAAACAAAGATGAAGTGTTGCAATGATTATAAAACATTTACACATATATGCTTTTGTACCATTGTTTAAAGAGAAAATTATAAAACTATTAATGTAAAAAACAGCTAAAAAATGATTTCCACACCACATTTGCCAAATACAATGTTATGTATTTGGGAAATGCGTTGTAGAAGTCGAATAAGATAGGATAGGATAGGATAGGATAGGATGGAATATCTTTAAGATGGGTTATCAAACGCTATTGCTGAAACGTTCAGCTTAGAAAAATTAGATTTGTGGGTGATTACAAAATAGATTTTTTCAACTACAGAAATTTAAAAATATATAATTATGACAGATATATTTGGTAATGAGTTGCTGATGTTCAGTGTATAAGCAGAACTGGAGGAAAATTTTTAAATGGATATTGTATTTGCATGCCATATAAAGTATGCCTTCTGAAGTATTAAACATTTAAACATTAAACATATTGTGGTCGCATACACATGCAAGCTATTAATATATACTGCTCGCAAAAATTAGGGGATGTTTCACTTTGAACGATTACTTTTTGTGAGCAGTGTGTGTGTGTGTGTGTGTGTGTGTGTGTGTGTGTGTGTGTGTGTGTGTGTGTGTGTGTGTGTG
>JAVSBV010000029.1:4131874-4142456 GCA_033117975.1 Parotocinclus spilosoma | reverse complement strand
GTGTTGAGAGCTCAGGCCTTGTTAAGATTCCACTGGAGGACAATGAAGGACAGTTGGGTCGAAGCAAGGCGCAGTGAAAATGTGGGCGAAAGTTCACGCAGATCTTGCACTTTTTAATCAAGAAGTTTTGATTGTATGGTGGAATTACATTTTTAATTGAGAACTTGGCTAGCAGACACTTGTTAAAGAGGCACATTCACTTTTGCTGGACATGCTAACAACAAGCAACGCCATTGGCTCCTGTCATGACCGGGTTTGTATCAACGTCATCCTTTATCGTCGGTCTTTTCTGAAACTGTTGTGTAATAGTAGTTTTACCGTTTATACTCACTTGAGTTTAGCTTTTAAGGCACTTCTGATAGTTTATTATTTGTAGTCGTTACAAGTGGTGACGCGTTGGGTAAGTTTTAGGATCTGATTAAGCCAGCTCCTGCTTTGGAGCTGTGGAGACACCAAACTTTTCACCTCCACTCGTCACTTTGGCTAAGGGCTTCTGTTTATAACTCTTAGATTGAGTTTGACATTTAAGAAATTGAATCTGGCCACTGAAAATCATAGTCTTACAATACAAGCAACTGTGGGTTAAGGGCCTTGCTAAAGGACCCAACTGTGGCAGAGGTGGGATTTGAACCAAGGAACTTTCGGTCCTTAGTTCAGTACCTTTAACTTCTAGTCCACCACAGTCCTGGTGTTACTCAGTTGTGGTCATGATTTATGCTCATAAATACCCATTATAGTGCGAACTTCCTGTGGCCACCTGTGGGGGAGTCATCTAATGCTTTAAAGCACCTAAGTGAACTGCTTTTTAGAGCTAAAATTGGAAATGGAATTGCAAGCATTTAATTTGATTACAAATGTTGGTAATAGCAACTGATGTACCTTTGACACAAAATGTCACTTCTCAGTATTCTTCCCTTTTCTCATGTTCAGTGAGTTCTTTGTGGTTTGCAAATATCATTTTATGTTTCTGTTTAGAGGGTGACAGCTGTGAGTTTGGCTCACAGAAGTATTTCATCCTTTGCGGATTTGGTGGGATTCTGAGCTGTGGTACCACACACACAGCAGTGGTGCCACTTGACTTGGTCAAATGCAGATTACAGGTCTGTTTGTGTGTGCCTGCTGGAGTCCTGGCTTGCGTATGGACCCAGCAACCCCCTGCATGTTCCGTAATGTGTTGTGGTGCATGAGCATGTGCATTTTGTTCCTCATACCAGAATCGGGTGATAGCTGTGATTTTGGTTCCATGAAATACTACGGCATCTGCGGCTTCGGCGGTATCCTGAGTTGCGGTTTAACACACACAGCTATAGTGCCTCTTGATTTGGTCAAGTGCCGAATTCAGGTTTGTACTATGTCTGCAGATCCCACCTGTCATTTTTGAGGGGGTCTGAACATAGTCCTAATCCTAAATGTTTTCATGTGATTGGCCATCTCGACTTAAGTAGCACATTTGAATCACCATACTCGCATTATAATAGTTCTATGTAACAGAGATGAGAAATATTGTTACTCATGGTGGGATCTGTAGAGGTGTGCCCATTTGATGTCAAATCGGATTTCTTGGGTCAAATTGTCAGTATAACATTCGCATTGCCACTTTAATCGCCTTGCTCAGGGACCCAGCTGTGGCAGAGGTAGGATTTGAATCCTGGACCTTCTGGTCCATAGTCCTGTACCTTAACCATTAGGCTGCCACAATCTTGTAGATGATTTTATAGTGGAGTATGACTATTCCAAAATTATTAATGAAGCATTTAAACTTGATTTGTACAATTATTCCAAACTGCTTAAGTTAATGTTTTGATTGTCCTATCTGCTTCAGGCCTCCTCCAAATTGATTTTAGTTTGTTAATGTGATATTTTAATTTTTTACATTTCTTACTTTTCTGTTGTAATCATTTGTAAATTGCAGCATGTTAAGGTTTGAAAAGTGATTAAACTGTGTTCTCACTAATCAACCCACACAGTGTTACAGTGAACTAATGTTTTTCTAATAATTATATGGGCAGTGAGCTTATTTTTCTTTTAATTACATTTAGGTGGACCCAGCAAAGTACAAGAGCATCTTCACTGGATTCTCTGTTACAATCAGAGAGGATGGTGTTAGGGGGCTTGCCAAAGGATGGGCACCCACCTTCATCGGGTACTCTATGCAGGGTCTCTGCAAGTTTGGCTTCTATGAGGTGTTCAAGATCCTGTACGGTGACATGCTTGGAGAGGTATGATCCTATACAAAACCGAAATCAAGAATGCCCCATACCTCATCATGTGCACATGGGTCTTCAATAAAACCAATTAAAATTCAGATTTTCAATTTCCATGTCTAGTAACATTTATGTGGGTGTGCTTGAAAAAGCATACAGCTAGTCCTACAATTAAAAACATTTGTAAAGGTTGTTAACTGTTTTTGATTTACCTTATTTAACAGGAAAATTCTTACTTGTGGAGAACCTCCCTGTACCTGGCAGCATCTGCAAGTGCTGAATTCTTTGCTGATATTGCTTTGGCCCCCATGGAGGCGTGTAAAGTGCGCATCCAGACACAGCCTGGCTATGCCAACACCTTAAGGGAATGTGCCCCCAAGATGTATGCTGAAGAGGGGGTCTGGGCGTGAGTATCCTATTTGCAATCAAATAATTATTGGAAAGGTTTGGCAAGACCCCTTACATATGATGCAACTTAGTACTCTGTTAGAATATCTGCACACGTTCCTTAGATCCACCTCTGGGGAGTCCTTCAGCTGTTGCTGCAGACTTGAGTGCTGCAGTTTCAGTGTGGAGGCTTCCAGCAGCTTTCTGGCTGTACAGTTGGAGGTGCTTGAGTCATTGGCGTGTAAGAGAAGTCTACCTGCTTCTTCAGCTCAGTTGCTGCCCTGGCTCCTTTGCTGGCATTCACTAGGGCAGAAAAGCTGGAGAGCAGACATTCGTTGAAAAATTCCCCCACAAAGTGGTCTTGTTCAGTGTAAAGGAATCAGTTTGTGTATATAGAGCTAATGGATTATATGAATAATCTTTTTTAATAGATTCTACAAAGGTGTGGTCCCCTTGTGGATGAGGCAGATCCCCTACACTATGATGAAGTTTGCCTGCTTTGAGCGTACTGTTGAGCTTCTGTACAAATACGTGGTACCTAAACCCCGCAGTGAATGCAGCAAGCCTGAGCAGCTGGTAGTAACTTTTGTGGCTGGTTATATTGGTAAGTTTGACTACAATATGCACACAGTACAGTGTATTTTAGGTTTCACTGGAAAGAGGCAGTTGAATTAACCTCAATGTTGATTGCTTCTTTGTAGCTGGTGTGTTCTGTGCCATTGTGTCCCACCCTGCCGACTCTGTGGTGTCTGTTCTGAATAAGGAGAAGGGAAGCACAGCTGCCCAAGTGCTCAAGAAACTTGGCCCAATGGGTGAGTTTCTACTTGTCAAATTTGAAAATTCATATTTGGTGGATGTTAAACTTTGCATAATGTAAATAAAATGGTCCATGTTCTCTTTTGTGGGCATTAAACAAAACATGTTTTGAAGAACCTGTAGTGACCATACTTATACTTGCCCGTATTCACCAATCTATTTAGCTTCTGTATGTTTGACATATATATTCATTCTAACATCTATTCAAGATGGTGTCTTTAGTCAATGCTGCTTCTTTTTTCTGTGCCACTGTTGCACTAGGCTTCTCATTGGAATTGTCTTTAGATGTTTGTAATGCTGCATTGGGACATTTGTAAATGTTATACATTTGGCTTGACTTGTTAGATAATCGTTTTATCTGGGTTTCCACACTGATCTGTTGTTTCACGACTGTCCAAAGTACACCTCTGTCTGTATTAATGCTTTCTTTTATATATAGTGGAATGCATGTACTTTGGATCCTTAAGAGAAATCCATTAATTACACATGAAGTTCCATCATAGAATGCTAAATTCTGTTGTGCTTTAGTCTGCGGTCTGGTACCTGTAGTAAATCCTCAGAATCAGTAGTGGTGTTCTACCTGTGATGCCATTCAGTTTTGGTACAGTAAACACGTTCCTTAGATCCACCTCTGGGGAGTCCTTCAGCTGTTGCTGCAGACTTAAGTGCTGCAGTTTCAGTGTGGAGGCTTCCAGCAGCTTTCTGGCTGTACAGTTGGAGGTGCTTGAGTCATTGGCGTGTAAGAGAAGTCTACCTGCTTCTTCAGCTCAGTTGCTGCCCTGGCTCCTTTGCTGGCATTCACCAGGGCAGCAAAGCTGGAGAGCAGACAATATCTAGTATTTATAGATCATTACAGACACATTTTTAGTATTTGGAGGTTTCTTTTAACATGGTTTATATCTAATTCATTTTTAGGTGTCTGGAAGGGTCTGGTGGCCCGTATCATCATGATTGGTACCCTGACTGCCCTGCAATGGTTCATCTACGACTCGGTGAAGGTCTACTTCAGGCTGCCCCGCCCCCCTCCCCCTGAGATGCCAGAGTCTCTGAAAAAGAAATTGGGTCTCATTCAATAAAGAGCAGATCAATTCCTTGTCCATATCGTTCCCTACTGTTTTTCTATATTTAAAGCTCCCACTGCTGCCCTGTTCCTCCCAGGCTGCTGCTAGTCTGTGTCACCTGGACGATGAGGGAGGATGTCCTCCCTGTATAGTTTCATTTAGATTATGACACGTGTATGCCATCTGGTTTTAAACTATGTGAATAGTACGATTAAAAGAGTATCTGGAAATTACACTGCTGATGCCATCTTTTTCTTCTGTAAAAATATCACTTCACACAAAAGGTCATGTTCAAACAAACTTTGAGCACAACAGTGCATTGTTTGGGTATTTGTTAACTAAAAGGGATGAAATAAAGGACATCACAAATAATATTGTCTTGAACGTTTTTAGTAGGTGCTTTGTTTGTCTTTTTTAGGTTCCCAGCTGTTTTCCAAGATTACCCAGTATTTTCTGAATGTTTAACGTTGCATTCTTTTTACAGGCAGCTCAAGAAATCTGTTTAGACATGAATCTGCTTTAGATCTCTGGGTGGACAAGCATGATATGCAAATCATATTCAAAAGCACATCTAATGACTGGTAGGACTGAAGTTGTGGCCCTCAAACACTTTGTTCATCCAGTCATTTCTCTGCCTAACATTGACTGTTCATGAATCTTAATGGTCTAAATGGGGAAGCTCGGTGGGTAGCACCGCTTGCCTCACAACAAGAAGGTCCCAGGTTCAATCCCCCGGCGGGGGTGGCTTGGGTCCTTTCTGTGTGGAGTTTACATGTCCTCCCCGTGTCTGCGTGGGTTTACTCCAGGTACTCCGGTTTCCTCCCGCAGTCCAAAGATGTGTGTAAGGTTAATTGGTTACTCATAAATTGGCATTGACTTGTGTATATGTGTGACTGAATTGAGATGAACTTGTGTATGGATGTAACCTTGTGTGTGTCGCTTACATGTGTCCACTGATGCCGATAGCAACGTTAAAGAAGCCAAATAAACAAATATTCTTAACAGTGTGATTGCAGTAGGCATCATTTTTATGTGAAAAAGTGTCTTAATTTTAGACATATAATTTCTTTTTTCTGCAAATAAGCCAAATGCATTTTTTTAATCAACTAAGAAATGTTTATCTGGTGTGTGATCCTGTAGCTTACAAAATGTGATTCTGGGCTAATGTTGCTAATGAGCACTGGACAGTGTTCAAATACTTGGTAAAAAATAATTTATTTGAGTCAAACATATTGAAAAGCTATGTAACAAAATATGAAATGATATTCGTATCTGCAAAATGTTTACAGACTTTTGTTTAAAATAAGTTTGCTTAAAGTATTTATCCATCAATGTACATTCTGATAAAGAAATGTTTATGCACATTCAGTAATCACAAGATTAGTTTATAGTACAAAAGAGATTACATGGATTTTTTTTTAAATCAAAATGTCAAATGCTTATTTTAACAGGATATCTAGTTAATAACGTTTGCCAACATAAAAAAGTAACCACAGAATAACTATTTAGTTTCCTAAATAAACATTTTTTTGTAAAAAAAAAAAAAAAATGTGTGAGAGAGAGAATGAGGGGGTGGGCTTTTAAAGTTTTAAAAAGTGGATGTGCAGGGTAAAATTCTTCACACTCAAATCTCTTAAAAATGTTCATGGTATTGTTCAAAGAACCCACTGTAGCACCTTACTTTTTAAGAGTATAAATCATGCATATGCACATACAACTTTTAAACCATAAGGAACTGCATTTTATAGTTATGCAGTTATTACTCGTTTAAGTAAAACAAAGATGTTGTACTTAAACATTAGGAATCCAAGCACAAGGGAACAAAGTTAATATTTTCTTTTCTTCTGTTTTTAAGAAAAATCAACATGTGCTTGTGTTTCTGACTTTGCTTTATGTGTGGTCACATTTTCCAATTCATTCAAGTCAAGTGGTCTGTCAGGACATTTTGCGAGGGCCAATGAACACGTATTATGTTTACGTTTTGGCCACAGTGGTTTGAGTCTGTGGCATTTATTTGTAGTTTCAACTGAATAATCACACATGTTTGTTTCCAGTTCTGCTTTCAAAACAGTGGCATGTGTGCTCATTTCAGTTATGCTAGCAGAAACAGATTGCCAGCGCTTGACAATTTCTAAAATGTTCTCGAGTTTTTCAACTGTACCATCTGTTTTGGGCACTTTTTTGCTTTCACTTTTTGTTGCAACAAGATCACATGGAGGGTTCTGAATAACAGTTACTACATGGTTCTTAAAATTCTTAAATGCTATTTTCAAACAAGCACACATACTGTAATAAGAGAAAGTACAACAAGTACACTGCAATGAAGCTGCAGAAGCATGAAACAACTCCTCTTCAAACATACTTGCTCTCTGTATTACTTGAAGGTCTTGGCTTTGTATCGAATAAGTTCTGTTTGTTTCTGAAACATGTGCCAAGCATGACATTTGTGTTTCCAAATCAGGAAAATTATGACTATCATGTTCTGTTAGTTGTAGAATAAGCACATGATGCTTACAAGCCACACCTTTTAAACCCATGGGACAGCTGCAGTAACATTCTGCTGGACTTACAGTATACACAGTGTCTAACATTGACTTAGAGGGTACCTTGTATTCATAAATACCCTGATCATTCACACAATTATTTTCTGTCTCCAACCACTTTCAACCATCTGGGAAATTTAAATCAAAACATATTGAGAAGCCAAACTTATTGGACACTTTTTTGCTTTCACTTTTTGTTGCAACAAGATCACATGGAGGGTTCTGAATAACAGTTACTACATGGTTCTTGAAATATTAAAATGCTATTTTCAAACAAGCACACATACTGTAATTAGAGAAAGTACAGCAAGTACACTGCAATGAAGCTGCAGAAGCATTAAACAACTCCTCTTCAAACATACTTGCTCTCTCTATTACTTGAAGGTCTTGGCTTTGTATCGACTAAGTTCTGTTTGTTTCTGACACCTGTGCCAAGCATGAAATTTGTGTTTCCAAATCAGGAAAATTATGACTGTCATGTTCTGTTAGTTGTAGGATCAGCACACGATGCTTACAAGCCACACCTTATGAACCCATGGGACAGCTGGAGTAACATTCTGCTGGACTTACATTGACTTAGAGGGTGCCTTGTATTCATAAATACCCTGATCATTCACTCTCTCACTCATTTCTCTCTCCAACCACTTTCAATCATCTGGTAAATTTAAATAAAAACATCTTGAGAAGCCAAACTTATTGGATTCTTGATGCGATCAGCATCCTTTAGGGATTTTATCATAGTGAAGTAATCATCTGCTTTAACAAGAAGCACTTCAAGCAGGTCATCCAGTCGTCTGTTCCTGGGACCACCTAAAAACTGATATTGTAAACGATGGAAAAACCTGAGATAGAAATAATGTATTTATTAGGTGGAAAAAACGTATTAAATGTAAGTTCTCTGCATCTGTTAACCTGAAGATTTTAGTAACAATATTTTTTTTTAATCCACAGTAAGAAATAATACCTTTCAATCACATTGTTAGTTTCTCAGTATTTGTGATTGAACCGCTGGCCATAATCAGCCCACATGATCCCAATGTCTTTCCAGTTCTTCAGGAAATACTAGCACACAGAGAGGAATTCCTTAAAGGTCTGGCTGTCACGGGACGAGAGTAAAGTCTTAGAAATTTCCCCAGATCCTGGTTCCCCCTCTCACACTGGCCATTGGATTGGGAATGGTGACCGGAGGTGAGGCTAACTGTTACCCCCTGCTTCTCAAAGAAGGCTGCCCACACTGCAGAGGTGAACTGTGGACCGCGGTCCCGAACATCGTAATGATCCTGGTGAACAGGGTTTCTGCTGTTTCAAACACTGTGGGCAGCTTGGGGAAGGGAATGAATCGTACTGACCTGGAGAATCGATCGAGGACAGTGAGGATCGTTGTGTAGCCTTGGGATAGGGGGAGATCCGTGACAAAATCCAAGGCCAGGTGAGACCAGGGCGTTGGGGAATGGGCAGAGGGTGGAACCGTTCACCAGTTCCTGTTGGAAGTCCCAGTGGATGACCCAGAGGAAGCAGGAGGCTGGGAGGATCGGTGATGGTGGCTCCGAATCTCCAGAGCCGGTTTCGAGAGAGGTCGTCTGCCTTGCCATTCTTAGATCCCGGCCGGTAACTGAAGATGAGGTTGAAGCGGGTGAAGAACAAGGCCCACCAGGCTTGGCGGGGGTTGAGGCGTCTGGCTGAATTCAGGTACTTCAGGTTCTTGTGATCAGTGTACACGGTGACGGGGTGTTTGGCCCACTCGAGCCAATGTCTCCACTCCTCCAGGGCCATCTTGACTGCCAGGAGTTCCCTGTTGCCCACGTCATAGTTACGCTCTGGCAGGGTTAGTTTGTGTGAGTAGTAGGCCACTGGGCTTGTCGTACCTGTGATTTATTCGTGGCGAGGTCGGAGGAGAAGATGAGGATGTCTTCCAGGTATACCAAGAGGAAGTGCCCCAACATGTCCCGTATCATTAATGAAGGCCTGAAGGCCTGAAGACAGCCGGGGCATTGGCCAGGCCGAAGGGCATTACCCGGTACTCATAGTGGCCCATGCTGGTGCTGAAGGCGGTCTTCCATTCGTCCTCCTCTTTGATCCGTACCAGGTTGTAGGCGTTACGCAGGTCCAATTTAGTGAACCACTTTGCCGAGCTTGTTCGGGGGTTGAGGTAACCAGGGGGAGCGGGTAAGAGTATCTCCTGGTGATGCGGTTGAGTCCCCGGTAATCAATACATGGCCGTAAAGACGAGTCACTCTTGGGAACAAAGAAGAATCCTGCCGAGAGTGGAGATGTGGAGGGCCGTATCAGGCCGAGTTGAAGATACTCCTTGACGTAGGCGTCCATGGCTGCGTCCTTGCTGGGGGAAAGTGGGTGGAGTCAAGCTTTGGGTAGCAGTGCTTCCTCCAACAGCTCAATGGCGCAGTCATAGGACCGATGGGGAGGCAGAGAGGTCAGAACTCCTTCACCGAAAGCCAGGGCGAGGTCGTGGTAATCCATGGATATGTTGGGTGGCAAGGTACCGGCCGCGCTGGCAGGCAGTATGGTATTCAGCTGAATGGCAGGCAGTTGGAGATAGTGCTTCAAGCAATACGGGGACCAGCGGACAAGTTCCTTGGTTGACCAGGCGAGCGTGGGGTCGTGACGGTGGAGCCATGGGAGTCTGAGGATGATGGGATGTGAGTCCTGGCATCGGGAGGAAGGAGATGTCTCTGATGAAGAGATCTCTACATGGGCGGCGCTAGTGTGCATTTCTAATGGGGTGGTAATTCTGGTGAGTGGTCCGGAGCCGAGGTGCTGTCCGTTGGCGGCCGTGACAAGTTCGGGAGGTTGGAGCACTGGATCTTTTCTTAGGTGACGAGGCGCTCAGCAATGAAGTTCCCCTGGGCTCCCGAATCAATTAGCGCTTAAAGATAGAGCTCAGTGTGTGGCAGGCGGAGGGTCCCCGGGAGACAAAAAGAGGTCGTGAGTTGGGTACTACTCACCTGGGGTGCGCGCGCGGGTGAAGCTGCGTGCGAAGAGCCGGCTCTGGAGGTAGATACCTGGTCACAGTGGGCTCGGAGGTGTTGATTGGAGCCACAGTAGAAGCACAGGCCTTGTGTAGAACGGCGTTGACACTCCAGAGACGAGAGACGAGCTCTGCCGAGTTCCAAGGGCTCCGGGGAAGGTCTTGAAGGTGGTAGCGGCACAGACAGACGGGTCCGGCAACAGGAAGTCAGAAGCTGCTTGAACTTGATAGCGAGGGTAATGAGGTCATCCAGGTCAACGTCCCGACCCAGAAGTTAATTTTGTAGGTCTGGTCGTAGACCCATGAGGAACGTGGGAAGCAGTGTCGCCTCATTCCACCCGCTCTGGGCTGCCAGGGTGCGAAATTGCACGGCGTACACGCCGTTCCCTGTCGTAGATCCCGTAGCAGTTCGGAGGCGGAACGACCCCCACATGGATGTAGAGCTGGGCGATAAAACGATAACGATAATTATCGCGAAATAACATTTCCTCGATAGAACGATAAGACATAGTCGATAGAAAGTCGATAGAAGTAGAAGATAGAGCAGTGAAAACTTCATCTGGTTGGTTTGAGGCAGCGCTATTC
>JAVSBV010000029.1:4120870-4131774 GCA_033117975.1 Parotocinclus spilosoma | reverse complement strand
ATGGGAGAGCATTCCTATTTCTAAACTTGAGAAACTGGTCTCCTCTGTCCCCAGACATCTGTTGAGTGTTGTAAGAAAGGGGGGATGCCACACAGTGGTAAAAACTGCCTTATCGCAACTTCTCATCAGCTGCCCAATACGTTGAGTCGTGGTTTCCAAAAGCATTATATCGAAGCTTTGCTGTAACCCTAATTTGGTAGTGGCTGTGTACTATTGCTCTGGATAGTGCTGTCGCCCTGATTCGTTTCCCTTCCTGAACGCCTGTGTGGAGTTTATATCCTTTCCAAATCTGTGTTTTTTTTTTGTTACTCTGGTTTCAACTTAAGTTCCAAAGTCATGCCAGGCTCTGAATTCAAACTCAAGCCTCTGGAGCTGTAATGTGACACCACTTATCACTGTGAAACTATTCATTCATTGTCTTATCTGCTTATCCTAGTTGGGTCATGGGAGAGCTGGTGCCTAGTTGGTGACACAGGGTCCAAGGCAGGAACAAACCTACATAGGGTGCCAATCCATCATAGGGCACATAGTCTTATATACACACTAAGTGAGCTTTGGAAACCCCAATTAACCTAACATGCAGGTTTTTAGAATATGGGAGGACACTGGAGTAACCCACACACGCATGGGGAGGACATGCAGACTCCAAACAGGGTCAGGGTCGGACCGGCGATCTTGGAACTGTGAGGTGGACTTATTCTTAATAGTTTTGAGTAATATTGTTTCACAAATGAACATTTGTAATGCCCTTTATTTTTTCAGCCTTTTCACTAATTTCCATCTATGGTATCTCATTTGGCAAGGACTCCTGTGTGTTTGTGTACGTTTGCATTGATCTAATTTGTATTTGTAGTGCTCAGCATGGCACCTGTGCTTCAGAAGCTCATCGTCCCCTTTGTCAGTGGACCAACTGAGCCACCTAGAAACAAAGTGACAGTAGTGGGAGTGGGTCAGGTTGGCATGGCATGTGCTGTAAGCATCTTACTACAGGTAAGGCGTCTGGAGCGGGGCACCAGTTGTGCTAATACAAATTTTGCACCCAAACAGGTAACCGCACTAGATCCTTAGGGTCTTTTGTCTAACCACATTCTTTACTTTTGATCTCTTACGCTCCACACTTTTCTAATGTAATATATTTGATTTTCAACAGTGGATTTCAAATCATTTGCATGACAGTCAAACCATGTTATTCAAATTGAACTGTTTCTGTAGAATTCCTACCATGTTTCTGTATTCAAAAACCTCGCCTGCTGGGGCAAGAGATTTTCTGATTGGCTTCATAAATTTCTTGCTTGGTATTTGCAAGTGGGAGGAGCTTTGCTAGCATGAGATGGTACTTGTTCATTACAAGTATTGCTGCATAGAATATATACCTACATACATCAGTATTGATTATGCTTTATGTATAATATATAGTATACAAGTACTATAGGTAATGGGTAAAGCTAATAAAAATCTATACATACATACAGTTTGGTGAATTTAGGGTAGACTAAAATGATTCTGGGTTCAGTTAGTGGTTAGTGGTTTGAATGGCTGTAGAAGAAAATGAGACCATCTGTATTTGCTTGAGCTCTGGGAGAAAAGTCCTAAAGAGGATTTGATGTACAGCAAACAGAGACATGGTAATACAGTATTAGCACTCTGTTTGACATTTTTCTCTTTATCTATTAATGTGTGAAATGTGATACATGGGTATAAAAGAAGCATAGTAAATGCTGTGAAGGATCAGAAACTCCCCACAGTAGGTTATTAGGCTAAAGAGCATTAGTATATAAGACTAGATACCAAGCATGGAAATCAATGGCTGGCTGTTTCTCATGGCCATGTAGGAGCTGGCTGATGAACTGGCCCTGGTGGATGTGGTGGAAGACAGGCTGAAAGGAGAGATGCTGGACCTGCAGCATGGAAGTCTTTTCTTCAAAACACCTAAGATTGTCTCAAGCAAAGGTGACATTTACATAGATGCCATTTGGTTTTGTTTCTTAATTATGACTTTGGTTGTTGTGTATGTACAGATATTATTTTTATGACCCTAAATTCCAACGTCTCTGTGCTAGCTGTCTTAAGAGGTACCACAGTAAATTCCATAAACATACCTGTAGTTTTTTTTAGCAAAAACAGTCATCCATAAACGTTTTCTGTGTAACAATGGCTTCGAATATCATCAAATTTTTACATGTCCTACAAACTAGTATAGAGAAGCCATTTAAACAGAAATATTTTGCAAAAATATTATACTTGAATATTATTATTGATTTATGTAGCAAAATGATCTAGTATTAGAGTAGCAAATGTATGTGAACATTTACACTGCTCACAAAAATTAGGGCATTGAAATATAATAAAAATAAACAAAAAATACAAATAAAATAGTTCATTTTTGTGAGCAGTGTAGTATTAGCAGTTAAATTGAAGGTGAAATTAGTCATGCGGTTTCAGTCAGGTGGATGAAAGTCGGGTGTGAATGAGCACCCTGTTGTAGTTATTGTTTTGCTTATTTGTGTACATGTTATTTTAAGTAATATTTCATTAGCATCAATGGCTATTCAGGACCGATGCAAGGTTAGATCAATACTAGTCAGGCTAGTTGGGATCAAACCGAAGATCCCTGTTGCTGCAGGCTGACCGTGCTAACTGCCTGCACCACCATTCTGTCCCTGTTAAATATCAAAATCTGATGTTCACAACAAGTTTGTGGAAGTGTATCATGGCATGAAAAAAGTTATCTGATAACTGTTACTCTGCAAACATAACCACAATAAATCTTCTCCTATACAGTTTAATGAGACTCCAGAAGTGAGCAAGGAATCACTCCTCAATGCAATCCATGGTGGCATCTGTTCCAATCAGGTCTCCATGTCATAGACACAAACAAGTGAACATTAGAAACTGTCAACCATTCTTTGTACAAGAAATCTCATTTTCAAACACGTACTTATTTATATATAAGGGAATCTGGCATTACTACATATATTTGTATCTCAGTGAACATAAATTACTTCTTAAAATTCCTAAGCTTAGTAAAACAAAATATGCATAACTTCAGGTTTAGTTCATCTAGTCATGCCGGTAATTCTTAATAATTACATGCATTTGAATTATCTTAGTTGTAAGATTGATATTGGTTACTAACTTAATTTTACAGCTCTAAACCAGGGTTCAGATATAACCATGTTTTCATATTAAATGTGGCACCACTGTTGCTTTAGCAAACATAAATGCGTATTAAGCATAGTGAAAATCTCAGAGTATTATGTTCTATCCATATCTTTTGCAGGGTATAAAACCATACACAGGTTATTGTATTCCAAACGTTGCTCATATTTCCAGATTACTCCGTGACAGCAAACTCCCGCATTGTGGTCGTGACGGCAGGTGTACGCCAGCAGGAGGGTGAGAGTAGACTTAACCTGGTGCAAAGGAACATCAACATCTTTAAGAACATCATCCCTCAGATTGTCAGATACAGTCCTGACTGCATTCTCATTGTGGTGTCTAACCCAGGTACATAAACATTTTGTAGGACCATATCATTATAGTCCACTTCTGGATTTCTGTTGCTTGCATTTACGTGTGCGATCCATTCTAACCATGCTGCTTGTATGCAGTGGACATTTTGACCTATGTGACCTGGAAGCTGAGCCGTTTACCCAAGCACCGTGTGATTGGCAGTGGTACTAATCTGGATTCGGCTCGCTTCCGTTACCTGATGGCAGAGCGACTAGGGGTCCATCCCAGCAGCTTTAATGGCTGGATCCTGGGAGAGCATGGAGACTCCAGTGGTAACACAGCATGAAGAATCTTTCTGACATTTCCAAATAGAAAGTCAACTACTCTATTAACAGTTAATGTATTATACCTTCTAGTAATAATGCTATCTAAAATCAATTGGAACACTGCCAGCAAGTATTGTGTATGTAAAGTCTGGGAGCATGTGTGCAGTCATTTATATTATTGAATAACCTGCTTTCCAGTTCCCATTTGGAGTGGTGCCAATGTAGCAGGGGTGAACCTGCAGAAACTAAACCCAGACATTGGCAAAGAAATTGATGGGGAGAACTGGAAGGAGACCCACCGGATGGTAGTCGACAGGTGCATCATTTACAATTCTATTTAGTCACTTAGAAGGTGCTATTATACAGAGTGATTTTCATTACTGTGCAACAGTATTTATTTATTTTATGGTTATTGTTCAAGTTTTGTAATGGTCAGGACAATAAAGAGTGGATTGATTGATTTTCAGCACTTTTAAAACTGTTCACACATTGTTCACTCGATCATTTATCTGCCTGTAGATCAATAGGTGTAAAGTCAAGACACAGTAGCTCTCTGTTGCTGCATAGTCTGTGATGATAGTTTGAGCTGGACATATTGGTTGTCATTAGACATACATATGAACAAGTTACTATATTGCTGCTTGAAACTGCCATATTGTGAACAGTTTTAGGTTTCGTCAGTACTGTTAAAAATAGTCTGCACTTTTTCTAGCTCTGTCAATATGATCCATCAAACATTGCTGTCCAAAAGAACCATTATTAATGTGCTTGTGTTCCTGCAGTGCCTATGAGGTGATCAGACTGAAAGGTTACACTAACTGGGCTATTGGACTAAGTGTAGCTGACCTGACAGAAAGCATCGTTAAGAACCTACACAGAGTACATCCTGTTTCTACGATGGTTAAGGTCAGTCATCTAATTAAAAAAATCTTTCATAAATAAACCTTCTAATAGGTCCCTGTACTGCAAATCAATATTTTCCAGCAAAAAAACAGCCAGTTTTTCTATAACTGGTAAATAAATCTGAAATGGATCATCTCACAACTGCACATGCAAGGCAGATTCATGGTTTAGATGGCTTTCCTGTATTTCCAGCATGCAACATGTTTCAAAAAAGTTGGGACAGTAAAGCATTTACCACTTTGCAATGTTGCCATTCCTTCTCACAACACTTAGAATGGCACAGAGAATACCAAGTGATTAAGTGTTTGAGTAGTTATTGTGTCCCATTGTTCCTGAAAACATTTAAGAAGAGCAACAGTGTGGGCTGATGCATTGTTTATAAATTCTTAAAATATTCTCTGTTTGGGACGGGTCAGGAATCAGGCAGGTCAGTCTATTATCTGTAATTCTATAGCCACGCCTTTGTGTGTAGCATGTGTAGTTGCATTGCCTTTTTGAAAATTGTATTTGCGTTCCTGGAAAATGTACATTAAAAAATGCTGCCATAATAGAAGTGTACATTACCTTCCTGCAAAGGACAGTGACAACCCCATTCTATTCATCTTTCTTCAAAAAAGATCTGGAAATTTTTTTGCTGTACAGGGAGAACTATGCAAATGTATTCCAATCTTCTTTGATTAGAAATTAATTTTCCTCACATATTTGTTGACCAACTGGAGATCTTCTACCCAACCTTTGTTCCTCAAAGACGCATCCTTTTCTGGATGCTGCTTTTGTACCAAATCATGATGCCATCACCTGTTTAAATCACATTCTTTTTATATAACAATGTACATTGACAAATGAAACGAAGTAGACCAGACAAAATATGAATTATCTTGGGTATTGAATGAATTATCTTACACTGTCTGCAATTAAAGGCACACGTCTAAGACCAGTGCATTTTCAGTTCTGTCCCAACTTTTTCCTGATAGTTTTTTGTAATTTAAAGATTGATGTTGTGATAACATGCACCCATTTAAAATGGATATTCTGGTCACATTTTTTTTCATTGTGCAGTATGGTCTGTTTCAGTAGAGTTTTAGGCCACTACTGGGCAATTACAAATCATATTGCTTCAGTACACTAGAAATGTTATAGCAATATTAATAATAACAATATAACTTTCTGTGACCCTAAACATCTGGTTGTACCACTGACTAAGTCATGTATGGCTTATTTGCTCTGTGACAAATGCATCATTAAAATTAGATTTTGTTCACCAGGGTATGTATGGGATCACTGACCAGGTGTACCTGAGCCTTCCATGTGTGTTGAGCAGCAAAGGGGTGAGCAGTGTAATCAACATGAGCCTGACTCAGGACGAGGTTTCTCAGCTCAAGAAAAGTGCAAACACCCTGTGGGATATTCAAAAAGATCTTAAAGACCTGTAAGATTAGTTTGGGCTGAAAGTGTTTTCCTTCAACCTTATAATAAAAGCAAAATTAGTCAAAGCAAATGTGTTCCACATACACGACATCTGTCTGTTGATATGGAGGATAAGCAATAAATGCAAGTCCTGTACAACAAACTGACACATCCACAATAATTATTTGGCAAGGAGTTATCATGGACTTTGATAGGTTTATTTAATTGAGGTCAAATGTAAAAATGCACATCAGTCTTATACACTATGTAAAATCTTTATTTATAAAGCATTTTCACAAAAAGCTCCGCATTCTACACTGATCCAGCAACATATCACACAAAACTGTGCTCATCCACTTGGCTGTTCTCACACCAGCTTGAATCCAGCACAGTTTAAAAAGCAGTAGGCATCTTAACCAGAAACAAAATAATAAAAAAAACACCTTCATAAATGAAGATCATTTTATTAACTTAAATCCAGATGTGAACGTACACAAGATAATGTGGGGGTAGTATAAATGACCTGTGGCATATCACTGCCACAATACAAGTGAGTACGTGTCACTCAAAGCCACAGTGACAAAACAAGCCCATTCCAATACATTTATTCATAACACACAGCCCAGTTCCTCTAAAGCTGGCAGTATACTCTGAGTGATATTTTGTTGGGGGGGGTGGTTAACAGTTAACCCTAACTGTTCATATCAGTCCAAAATGGTTATGTTTAAAATCTATATTTACTGACAAAAATAACTCGGCAAGAAGGACATGTTGGAACCGAATGAAACTTTCTATGTATGAAAGTAATGATAATGAAATGATATATGTAAGTGATTACAATATTTGAGTGAAAGAATATGATAATTGGGGAAAATTGTGCCATTGATCAGGCTCTATTACGCTGATAGGCCCCCTCTAGCCTGGATACATGATGAGATATGGTTGGGTATTGGAGGCATGCACCAGCAGTCAATCTCTCACCAAGAGGTACGCTACCATGATGAGATTAGCAGCAATCCAATATTTGTATCCAATTTAACATTTTGTCCACAGCAAAAAATAATTATTCATTTATTATTTATTATTAATATGAATTAATTTATACCAAGCACACATTAACAGGTAGAAGCATGTACTGGACACTGAAATTTGGAATATAATATATAAGCAATGGTTAAGAATAAGAAAAACACTACTGTTTATTATAAAATGATTTTGTGTAGACCTGCATATGGTAGAAAAACAGATCAATTAACTAGAAGTATGCTTACTTTACTTTCCAAAACTTAATATATTAAAAAAGATGCAAAAGACAGCTTAAACTACACAGAATGGTTACATTTTAAACTTTTATTTCCAAATGTTTAAGCAGTTAATGCATTTGTAACTGTAATACACAGCAGATGGTTGTGTGGGTTTCACATGTGTGTTTTACAATGAAAATAATTCACATTGATATAGGAATCTGGCAAGATGTTCTTTATCTCACGGCACCTTTCTGCTTTATCATTAAATTATTCCATTATTGGAAGTTTACCGCCAGCTTAAAAGGTAAAATGTACAATGATATTAAAAAAAGAATACATTTGGAGAAGCGGCCTGTGCCATAACCATTTTTGTAGTCAGCATTTCTTCAGTCAGCATAAGCGTTCTAAAGAATGGCTCGTAAAATGGAAAACAATTTTTTTAAGTCATAATTTTAATTAAACAACCATTTACATTTAAACAAAGAAAGCTGTCAAACTATGAAATTATTTGTACAGTATCAATAGAGGAATGTGATTATGATCTGGCTAACTGATTATGAAATACAGATGTGCAAGAAGGTGGTTAAAATCTTCTCAGGATTGTATCCTGATACCAAATTCTTGAAATAGAAAGAAATAAACAGAGCTACAAAGGAGGAAAGAAAGGCAAATATAAAAGTAAGAAGCCCCTCTCTTTCACAGTAGGCCATTCAGAAGCCAGTCAACAGGCATTAATGACACAATCCATCAAAACATTCCCTTTGTTGATTTAGGTTCATGTTACTTCCTTGATGGAGGTATGCAGTGTAGAGATTAACCATGTAGCAGAGCCCAATTTGGGCTGTGAATCAGTCCCCCAAAATAACAGCTTTCCATTTGTAACATCACTTTCATCGTTTACCAGTCTCAGGTAAAAGCTCTGCATTTTCTCCAAAATTAGAAATGCTCATTTCTGACATTCCCTGGGACTGCTGCCGAAATGGCATCAAGTTACAAGTAAAATTGGTACATTTAAATAAAGTGGTAATAACTGGGATAATAAAAATGTACATTGTCTGTTATACCATGGCATTGCTTTCACCCACTTTATCCACCAACTAGAAGAAAACACAAAATATATTTATTACTTAAATTATTCATGACATTGTAAAAATGGTATTGCATCTAATAAAGAAAATAATGAAGCTAGTTAACTGTCTGTTTTCAGTAAATCACACATGCACAGAACGTACCCCACTGATGCCAGGAAGATTGAGCAGGGACCCAATAATGGGTATTCTCCTGATGAAGCCAACTGCCACTGGAAAGAAACCCCTGAGCCACACAGAGATCTCAGATTAATTTAATATTTAATTTGCAATTGCACTTAATCTTAAATTATTTAATAATACTATTATTATACTGCTTACAAAAATTAGGGGATATTTGATATTAGGGGAAAATATGAAAAACAAAAAAACCCCCGAAATGGCACCTCTGAGCAGTGTATAATCCACAATGGATGGACAAATTTTCTGTTTATTTATCTATGGAAATTATTACAACAAACAAGGAACACATGGCAGGCCAAATAAGGTTGTGAATAATAATGAATACAAATACACTGCCTGGACACAATCTAATATTTCGTTGGATCACCTTTAGCTTTGATTAGCGTTCACAGTGGCATCGTTTTCACAAGCTTATGCAACGTCACAACATTTACCTCTGTTCAGAGTTGCATTAATTACCACCCCCGGAGTTTGTTTTACCAGTCATCTAAGATGTTTCCTTTGCTTGATGCATGCCAATAATTTTGACTCTTCTGAAACAGATGAACATGTTTTCCCTGGCCACAGGATGTCTTTTGATATGGTTGTTTAACTAATATGAAGCTACTCACTGCATCAGTTAGGGTTAAATAACTTGTTGCCAGCTGAAGCAATCACTAAATTAAATGTCAATTATTCGATGGGAGGCTACTACCAATTTGCTTTGTTAAATAAAGGTGGGGATTTTGTTTGACAAGGCACTGTATAATTAAGCAATAAACTTACCTGAAAAGGAGAAAGAACCCATAAATTTCTAGCACCATGCCAACGATGGGCCATCCAATCAACACAACCAATATCCCTCCCAGAAAGAAGCCAGTAGCTTTCATTTTGTGCTGCTGGAAGAAAAATCTGAAGGTACGTTCCAGGCCAATAACGAATGAGAGGCCTGCAACAAACAAGATCTGAACACAAAACAGTTTTGTTAGCCTTCTGTCGTATAAGAGAGTGCAATTACATGGGCTACTTGCACAACTCCATTGTCGTTCATTGTAACAAATAACTGATATTAAAATGTGTTTTCCATTTTCTACAGATGCCATTTTTTTCTTTAGACTATGACTGAATCTGTGATAATAATCAGAATCAATGACAACTGCAATTAAAAAAAAAATGTTTAGTCCAAAATTGCTGTCCCTGGGGAACACAGGGAGCAGGTGTATGTGTTCTTTGAACAGGACGCCACTTTATCAGGGTTGGCTAGTTCCAGGTCTTGCAGCTCCAGGGGATAATCACCCTACCAGCCTTTTCTCTATCAGTCTCTCAGGCACATACAATTGTGTCTATGTCACTGGGACAGGAACTTCAGTCCATGTGGTGATGGGCTAACTTATAACCACACCACCCAATTGTGTTGAAATGTTATAAGGAAGAGAAGAGCTAACACATTAGATGCAAAACATTCAAACAGGGTATTTAAGCACTACTACTTATCATACTCAGGCACACAAAATTTTAAGTGGCACAGTTGAACCCATCTGCTTGCCATTATTTAACACTAAAGTAGGTATTACTCTGGCATGAATGAGAAAAGAAATTAACTAAAAAAAAAAAGAACTTTAGTTTTTGTTTATTCTGATGTCTTTCCTATGTTGATAAACAGCTAGTGAAAACTTTGTGGACTCTGAAACAGCACATACTCTAAAACATACGTTTATGTCACATCTTTTACTTGCTGTTTGCAAAGTACAAATCATATATAATGAGATTATGTTCACCCGAAGGTTTTCCGTTGTCTCATTAATCAAACGGATGTATACTTGTTGATCGGATTACTTTCTGATTAGATTTTTTTTTTTTTCAGTTATCAAATTATTAGGTGCACGTAAAAACGCTGAATGGCCATTTACAAAAAAACCAACAAGGTTACATCAGTACACAAGGTTACTAGTCATAGATACACATTACACAATGCCAAGATTTCAGCAACATGGGTAGATGTCAGAAGTATATAATGTTAACCTTTTTGTAGAATCGGGTAACTTAGTTACATTGTTACATATAACATGCAAGACACCCAAAGTGGATGCTATTTGAGTCTTTATTCTCTCAACGTTTCTACAGGAGTTTTTTTCTTTCCACCGTCACCATAGGCTTGCTCAATTTGGAATAATTTAAGGAAATCGCAAAGATGTTTCTCTACAATTCTCCATTGTAAAAAAAATACAATAGAAATAAATATTTACATTTACAGCATTTAGCAGACGCCCTCATCCAGAGCGACTTACAACTCATACAGTCTTACAATTCAAGCAATT
>JAVSBV010000029.1:4084895-4100094 GCA_033117975.1 Parotocinclus spilosoma | reverse complement strand
TGTGAATACTTATGTAAATATGATTTCTTTGTTTTTTAATTTTAATAAATTTTCAGAACTCTCAAGAAAACTTTTTTCACATGGTCATAATGGGGTATTTTGTGTAGAATTGTGAGGAAAAAGACTAATTTAATACAATTTGGAATAAGACTGTAACGTAACAAAATGTGGAAAAAGTAAAGCTCTGTGAATACTTTCCGGATGCACTGTATTTCTTATTCGGTCTCACGTTCTTTGGTCCGATTAAGCGGAATTTTGGTCCAAATAAGTGTCTGGTCCCATTAACCGATGGTCTAATTAACTGGATTCGACTGTATGTGTTTTGAAACATGGGAGGTGGATTGAATGAATGAAATGTAAAGGTGAATATCGCCTGCATACCAGTGATACAAGAAGCCATGTCAATATGAAGAAAGCACTGAAGCTGAAGCAGAGAAACATTGTAGTGTTTGGGCTGGAACTGGTGCCAGAACACAAGCTTGGAGAGAAAGAGTAAATGTTCTTAGTCATTACCAGGAATACATTGTTACTCTATTAAGGTAATTTACCAATTTGGTGATAAGAATCTAATGATTCACAGGGTCCAATGCAGCAGACAGATCCAGAAAGATAATCACTGAAGACATTAAGTCTTCCTTGGCTCTAAGCGCGTCGGTGGCTGCTATTAGAGCAGGAGAACTAGTGTCCAAGAACAGCACCCTCAAAATTTTTGTACAACAATGGAAGGAGAGTGTCAGGTTTGTAGTTGGACACATCAGTTAGGTTAAGGGATGGCTTCTTCAGTATGGTGTGGTGTAACAAGGAGAATGAGCTAGGCCAGATGCCAGTGACATGTTTATCATTGTTGTGGTACATACTGCAAGGTTGCTAGCAATTGCCTGGAGAATGGATGCTGTGGACATGTGTGTTTGATGATTAGTGTTGACATTTGTGTAGACCAGTGTTGTCACTGAAAGTAGAGGGTTTGGAAGTGGTGTAAAGAAGAGGTGAGGTGAAGAAAAAGTGAAGTTTGGATTTGGCAGAGTTTTTGATAAATACTACATTGATGTTGACTTCTCTGTGGGTTAGTGGTAAGGATGTGTAAATCAGGTCAAAATAGCAAAAAAGGTGGATGACCATGGACGTGATGGCATCAATAGGGAGGTTAAGGTCATAAAGTACAGTATATCACCAGAGAGCTGTCATTCCCTAGAAATCAACAGCAATCTCACTGATAAAGTTGCCAGTAACAACATGAAATTTTAAATAAGAATGAGGCAATGAGGAAGGAATAAATATCCAGGTTGTGGAAAGAAAGCATGCCTGTTCCCCACCCAGAGCAGATGTACTAGGAGTAGGGGAGAATGAGGCAATTGAAGAGAGCACAGCAGGTGTTGTTGTGTTTTCTGAGGTGATTGAAGTCTTAGTGAGAGCCAGCAAATGAATGGATAGTCTGGAAGCAAAAGTAGTCACAAAGTCAGCTGCACAGCTGACAGTTTCAGAGACCTCCAGCTACAAGCACTTACACAGCAGACGACCTAGGTGGACAGACAAGCTTAGCGAGGTCATGTCAAAATAAGGAGCAGCCTCTGTAATGGGACTTAATGAGAACAGGGATCCTTCAGAAACACACTGTTAGCCTGTGATGAGTGATGTGTTGGCCTTCCTCATTGTATTTTAAATGTACATTTACAGCAGATGCCCTCATAGCAGTCAAAACCTCATGTTAATACAAATAAACAGCATCTGATGTAGGTAAATCAATAAAACACATATGTGAAATATGTAGTTGCATTTTCAGTCTTCAATTAATCACTGATTAAAGAGGTGAGTCTTTGGTTGCTGCTTGAAGACAGCAAGAGACTCAGCCATTCGGACATCCAGTCTTTAATGGGTCTTGGTTCTTCCTTTCAACTCAAATAGAGGATCCAGTCAGGCAAAGCTTGTGAATAGGAAAGTACAATGAACGGAGCGTGGTTTGATTAGAGCCTTTAGGTAAGATGGTGCTGTTCCATTTTTTGGTAGGCTTTGTAGTTGAGCATCAGGATTTTGAATCCGTTGCGGGCAGCTACAGGGAGCCAGTGAAGAGAATGAGGTAGTGGGAAAAACGGGTGAGTTGAAGTACTTCTTCAATGGATCCCCACAAGTAGTAGTCCATTGTATTCCCTTGTCAGTGGTTTGATAAGCATGTAGTGTAATGAACTGTGTATACTTTAATAAAGAATTTACCTTCTGTTTTGCTTCTTCACTGGCTCTCTATGTACATGCACACCTTTAAACGTCACTTAAAATATACCTTATTGGCAAAAGAGCAATAGAATGATAAATGCAAAGGGAGCATTTAAAATATTGAATGCTAATGCAGTATAATCAAATAATACTGAACTTCTGCTGTGTTCCAGGACTCGTAAGCTCCATCCACTGTTTGTGCTGTCTCAATTATCATAGTCTAATTGTTCCTAACGATGAAGTCCTGGTGCAGATGCAGATTTTGATTAGGTGGATGCACCTGCTGACATTTCTGTCTCTCCTTCTATCTCTGTTCCTGTCTGTCTAGCTCTCTCTCTCTCTCTCTCTTGGTCTTGTCAGCACCCTTAATTGTTCGTTTCATTATTTATTTGTTCCACTTAAAATGTTCAAAAGATCTAGTACATAATGAAAGCTAGATGATTATCCAAATGAAAATATTTAAGTGCTCCGAGTAGTACTTTAAGTATGTTTAGACTGATAACATGAAAACACTGCCTCAGTCTACTGAAACTCTATTGACATGATGTTAAAGGGCAATCAATGGGACTAAAATGGACTGTGTTGCAGTAGCAGTGTGCTCCTTTGTTGCAGTTTCACCTTATACAAACTGATACACTTGCATTTTACTGTGCACACTTAGACACAAAATAAAACACACAGTTCGATTATAATAATAGAGGTAATGTTTGGGGCTACCAAGTGCTTTCTTTTAGTTGAAATGAGATTAAAGATAAAGAATTTATAGATAAAGTTAGATTACACTGCTCACAAAAATTAGAAGATATTTCAAATTGTTGGTCTCTCACTTTGCAGCTACAACAGCTTCTACTCTTCTGTGAGGTTTGGCACACAATCTCCATTCAAACACATCCCTCATTCATGCTGGAACAGGAAAGAGCCTTCCACCAACTGTTCGTACAAAGTCGTAAAGAAGCACAAATTGTCTTCGTATGCTTTATGTAAGCATAAAGGTTTCCTTTCACTGGAAGCATTTTCCCTACTCCCCCAAATGTTACAGTTAAGGTAAGTCACAAGATACGTTGAGTAAAGACTCAGGATACAGCGCATGCTGCGTCGTGGACATTTCACAGAGGTTGCCAAAACCATTGTTAAGGTTTCTTTGTTGGTACCTTCGAACAACCATGTGGCTTGTCGTCCACAGTCCCGGGTTTCTTATAATTTTGGCTATAAAGGATGCAACGGTGCTGTGTGAAATTGGTGGTCTGTCTGGGTATCGGTTGTTGGAAGTCTGTGGCTATGTTGGCAGCAGCTGAACATGAGAACATGAGAATTATCAATTCTATCTTCTGGTAACAAATGTTATGTGTTGCTAACTTTTGAACCACAATATTGATATCAATTTGATCTGATATCAAATCAATTTCTGAGGCAATTATGATCTTTTTTGATATAATACCACCTTCCCATTGGAAAAACTTACCCTTGATCCAATATGGCGGCTTTCAAACATAGCAGAAAAGATAAATCCCCGAAAGGCTCAATTGTTTACAAGCAAGGATGGGGCGAGGTTCACCACTTTGTGAACAACTGCATGAGCATAACAACAATTTAAGAACAATGTTTCTCATCATGCAATTGCAAGGAATTTAAGGGGTTTCATCATCCACAGTCCTGAATGTCATCAAAAAATTCAGAGAATCTGGAGAAATCCCTGTAAGTGAGCAGCAAGGTCTTCGATCCCTCAGGTGGCACTGCACAGCTGACATCATTCTGTAACAGATATTATCACATGGGCTCGGGAACACTTAAAAAAAAAACATTGTTAGTTAACACAGTTCATCACTCCATCCACAGGTGCAAGTTAAAACCCTATCATGCAAAGCGAAAGCCATGTATCAACAACACCCAGAAACTCAGCAGGCTTCTCTGGACCCGAGCTCATCTAAGATGGACTGATGCAAAGTGGAAAAGTGTCCTGGGGGCTGACAAGTCCACATTTCAAATTGCTTTTGGAAATCATGGACATCGTGTTCTTCAGGCCAAAGAGAAAAAGGACTATCTGGATTGTTATCAGCGCAAAGTTCAAAAGTCGGCACCTCTGATGGTATGGGGGTGTTTTTGTGCCCATGGTATGTATAACTGCACATCTGTCAAGGCATCATTTATGCTGAAAGGTACATACAGGCCATATGTGCTTATCTGCTAAGGGAATAACACAATTTGTTTTCAGTCACCTCACTGCTCCAGTGTCCCCAGACTGAACCCAAGGCCGGACTCTGTGTGGATTTTGCATGCCCATCTTCTTGCATATTCTGGATACTCAGGTTTCCCTCCGTAGTCCAAATACATGTGTTAGGATAATTAGTTTTAGTGTTGGTTAAGAAACTGCCTTAGTGTTTTAATGTGTGTATGAGTGAGGGAATGCTTGTGCCCTAAAATGGTTTGATGCCCAATCTAGGGCTGTTCCTGCTTTATGCTGTGCTGCCAGCTAGGCACCCACTTTCCAGATAAGAAAATAAATAAATCAATGAACAGAACAGTTTTACTGTAAGTAATGCTGTAGGATAGGATTTGGGTTAATCAACCTTCTCTCTATATGATATAAAATAGCACAGTCACACAGACTCAAGTACAAAGATCAGGAGCTAACCTGCTAACCCTCAAAAGATCAGACACACAACATGAGAGGGCACACAACATGAAATTGCCATGTCCCAGCTTTTTATAACATGTTGGGAGTGCCTGAAATTCAAGAAAGGATGTTTATCAGCAAATTTAATGAAGCTGACCAGACAAAATTAAATACCTTTGTTCCTTAGCATCTGCGATGAAATAAAAGTCTACCAAAGTTTTTATTGCATTTTCCATACTGACTCAACAGTACATATATACTCCCTTACATAGGAAAACTTTAGAGACACCAGCTGACCTAAGCATGTCTTTTTGTGTTTGCAAGCTCCATGCAGGCAGGTTTTACCAGGAATCAAACCAGGGATCTCAGCAGCAGTGAGGCCATCCTGCCTGCTGAACCCATGATTTGCTTTTTCCATTATTCAGTGTGAGGCATACAATTTATGACTTATCTGCTGTAGCTCTGTTTCTGTGACTCCTTTAAAGACAACATATACAATTTTCTCAGCATACCAAATCTGAAAACAGCACATGGCCTCCGTTATTACATTATTTCAATTACTTCTTGCTTTTTCTTGGTTAATCCACAACTGACCTCAAAGATTCATACTTGTAATGCGCTACAATTTAACCGCCCGGACTAATGATTTATACGTTTAAAAATCTGGTTTTATTAATATAGAATGCAGTTGGCTTGTAGCAGTTGCAGGTTTCTGGATATTAGTGGTTCCAAAAAAGCTTGATTTTAGAACCAGGACTATCCGTTTTACAAAAAGTTTTCTGTTTCACAATATAAATCTCGGAAGATTAGGTGTCTTTCACTGTCTAAATGTAGGTTATTGAACTTACCATTGTTTGCCTTTTTTATATCGTGACAGGCATTATTGCAGTTTCTCTGCTCCTTTTATATCCTGACAGCACAGAGGAACCAACAGTGCATCACAGTTCATTCCACACATACTCCATAAACGTAATGTGGGCTTTAGTAAATGGTTGATGAACTGAAGCAAACATTTTAGCACATGGCACTTGCAAAATTGTGGAGGGACTTAGCAGGTCCACAGGTCTAATATTGGAAACATGAAATCATTGATGTGGAGTGAGTCATATTATGTTTCTAAGTGCCATTTAATGTCTATACATCTAAAACAATTTTACAGGTCTGCTTGATTTCATATAACACAGAATGCCAAGTCAATTTGGGTGATAGATTTTACATACATTTTTTAACCTTATGAAGCCTCTTCCAAACCTCTTTTTGGAATTCCAAATTAGAAAAAAATATTGTTATGCATATTTTTCTTAAATATGTTTTCTACTGTACACTATGTACATTTTACATATTGTCTTTTTTAGTGGGACATTAAACCCATTAATCTTCCACAAGAAAAAAATGTACTGTGAATTTTGACAGCAGAACCATGAAGTGGCCAAATTACCATCAAAAATTCATAGTAGACCTGTGAACTTTATTTACAGCAATTTACAGTTTTACTATGACATTTCACAGTACATTTTTCCCTGGGTCCCGCTGAAGCATTTCAAGCTACTGTGCAGGGATGTCTAGTGTCACATCAAAGATGAATTTTTAGTACCCAATTAGGGCTAGCATCAAACTATTGGATTTTGAATCCCTCTTTAGCAAACGTGTTGTTGTGGAGCCCCCTGGAGGACATTAGATCAGTAACAGTGTATCATTATGGCGCACACACTAGCTATCATGACTGTATCTGAGCTAATAAAATAATACAGAGCAGATTTTATGCAGTGGTTGTCTTTTGTTTATAATATATTAGTGGGATATATGGACACAGGTTACATGAAATTTGTAAATACAGACCTCTAAGGACAACGTTTTTTATGTGACTTATGTACCACGTCAATAAAAGCAACCTGCTGATGTAAGGGTTAAATATTTCTCCCACTGTTATGAACGTGTTTTAATTGGTGTGCTTTTGTTCTTTACAGAAAGGTCTCAGCTAGAGTAGAGATTTAATTAAAGCTTTCAAAGGATGCTTGGCCAAACAGAAGGCCTACAGTTCCCTAGAGTGCTAGCACCTTAATTAGATTCTCTATTATTCTGGTTTGTGGAAGTTTGTGGGGAAAGTGCTATGACGGAAATGAAAGTGACTGATTCCGTTTTCCCTCTGAACTGCAAATCAAAAGGCACTGACCTTAAATGCAATGAACAGATACAAAACAGTTTGAACCTTGTCAGGCTTAAACAATTTTGTCTGTTTGTTTGGCTTCTTTAACGTCGCTATCAGCATCAGTGGCCATCTTAGCAACACACACAAGGTTAGCAGCATACACACATTTATCTCAGACTAGTCATCTATACACACACACACACACACACACACACACACAAGTCAATGCCAATTTCCATGAGGGAACACTCCCAAAGGGATCAATAAAGTTTTATCTAATCTCTTATCTTATTTAGAGTAATCAATTAATCTAACATGTATGTCTTTGGACTGTGGGTGGAAACCAGAGTACCTGGTGTAAACCCACACAGGTATGGGGAGGACATGCACACTCCACCCAGGTTGCTCCACCCTGGGATTGAACCCGGGACCTTCTTGCTGTGAGGCAGCAGTGCTACCCACCGAGCTGCCCCAGGCTAAAACAGAAAATTGCCCAGACTGCAATGTTGGATGCACACTCAACACACAGCTCTCATGAACAGAGATGGGTGATAATCCATTCATTTAAACTCAGATTTGGTCCACTTTAAGTTGGCCCCCAGCTTGAAACAGCTGATCGAGATCAGACCTACTTGATTGGAAAGACAACCTGTTTCCACATCAGCTATTTGTGGACAGCATTGCCCACATTTGCTGTAAAATTTCATTTCACACTGTAGCAGTATTATTGGACCTACTTGGTGTTGTGCTGGTATCAGATACAGCAGTGCTGCTATAGGTTTTAAACGCCACAGTGTCAATTTTGGTCTGAAAATAGTCTACACACCAAAACATCCCAGACACCAGCCTCCTGTAGGCAGCATCCTGTGAGCTCTGAT
Organism: Parotocinclus spilosoma; assembly: GCA_033117975.1. NCBI lineage: Eukaryota > Metazoa > Chordata > Actinopteri > Siluriformes > Loricariidae > Parotocinclus > Parotocinclus spilosoma. The sequence goes on along the minus strand of JAVSBV010000029.1, from coordinate 4,092,245 downwards.
GAAAGATTACAGGAGGATTAACACAAACTGTGTTAACACAGCAGATAAGCTACTGTGTCCGACACTCAACAATGTTGAGCAGTAAAGCAAATATGTCTAATAAAGAGCAAACATAGTGTAATTGAGTAAAATCAGTGTTTAGAAACTCCAGCAACACTGCTGTGTTTGCTCCACCCATACCAGCAAACACACACTAACACACCACCAACATTCAACAATCAACAACAAACCAACACCAGCAATCAGCCAGTCTTTGATCTATTGAATACATGATAATGATCAATTAACATTAAAAACAATGATGAACTCTTGTTTATGTTTGTCATCAACCAATCATATCTTACCAACTATTTTTATTATGAAAGAGAGCTCCGTATTAGCATCATATCCTTTAGAGACCATAAACTGCTGGCTAGCAAACTCAAAGCAATCTGTGATTGGTAAATGTGGTTAAAAAAAGCAACAATACAATAACCTCAACCCCATCCATCAACTTTGGGACATAAAGTTCTGTGAAATAGCATCCACATACCGTTGGCTTTGTAGTGCATGTAGAAACAAGCTGATTTTCTAATAACCAACAACAAAGTAGAGCAACAGAACAGACAACAAGTTTAAAAGTTTATTTATAATATGACACAGAAATAGTTTGTGCAAGTACTGGATGGGAACTTGGACCTGTACATTATCAACAAGTTGTTTTTTTCCTTTTGCAATGGCATCCCTGCAAAGCACAAAACAACCTATACAGTTTGGCCATGATTGGGTCAAAGAATTTCTCAGTAAGAATACAAACATATATAATTTTTTACACAATATTGCAGTTTGTATACATATTCTGGCTGTATACGGTTATGCATGTATTTAAAGTGCAAAAACAAAACACTTACAGTGAAGGCATTGCCCTGAAGTGCTGTATGTGAGAGACAATATGCGTTCTCATTTACAGCCAGCTCCAGAATTTTTTGGATTCTTTTTCAGGGTCCAGCTTCCTTGTTTACTATCATCTTCCATGCTTAAGATGTTCTTTAAGGATATAAAGAGGAACTGATGCAGTTTTTCTCTATTTTGGATATTTTTACCTCACAATTCAAACCTGCGGTGCTGTATTAGCATATTAGACTGCTGCTTATCCTATTATTAATACTATTATTTCAAGCAAACCCTAACCTCACATTTCTTACTGATATTTGAACTCACTGCAATTTGTCCTAACATGGTTAACCCATCTGTCCTAATAATTCTGGAGCTGACTATATGTTCATATGTGATCAAGTAAATATGTGAGACCATGTGTGTGTTGTAGCAGTTAATTCACTCCAATATGGCCTGTTTGGTGGTGTAAAACATACACGCTCTCAGTCACCTGAAACACGCTCACTTCCTACTCACACACAAACACGCACACAGTTCATGGTCTAGGCTGGTGTCTCCCAGATCACTGACAAATATGAAATTCAACAGTATTTGTCCATTTGCAATACAATGAGTCTTGTGCAATATTTTGAGTTATCCAAATGTAACTCATGAACAGCTGAAAACAGGCTAGCTAATGTCTAAAGTTAATTTTTTTTACATTGAAAAATAGACTTTTAATTGTCCATACATACTGCTCCTTTACTCTCACTAAAATAGCACCACAGGGTCTCACCTTTCAAGCATAGAAATACAAAATTACCTGAAAGTAGAAGTGAGCATTTTCTTACTTTGGATGAATAAGGCATTTTTAAAATAATAAAGAATAAGAAATACATAAGCACTGTTAAGTTTACTGTATAATGTTTTAGAAACTTTACATATTATATTTTTACTTTTAAATTGTATTTGCTTTAAATCGCTGTAATGACTTTTTTTGTGTTCTAAGCATCACAGTTGCTTCATCACTCACACAGGTGAATGGGCAGGACGGTCTTTCCCAGTCTGGTTTTACGGCTTTGTGGTGTGTTTCTAGTTCTGCTGAGAGCCCTGGTAGAACAAACAATTTCAAATTAAACAACAGTTTATACCATTGTGAGTCAAAAGATTAACAGATAGTGGGTTTACCTGCCATGTCAAATGTGTATTAAAGAAAAATGGTTCAGTACGCCATACAGGCTGCATTATTTAGTTGCTTGTCTGTTGCTACAGCAACAAAGGACAGATCAGCACCTAAATGTCAAAAACCATATGGCACAAACCTTTTGCCCATGCATAGAGGAGCCTGACATGTGTCTCAGTAAATATGACAAACAGTATTAGGGAAAAAATCTTAGGGCTTAAAATAAATTTGTTGTTTTAGAAATGGTATAATGACCCTATATAATTATTTCCCATGCCCTTTATTAGAATATAACCAGAACATATAGGACATTTGTATGCAGTATTTTTTAAAAAAAAATTAAAATTAGAGGAAAACAGCTCCTATAGGCTACAGAGGTAAGAATTTAGTGCGATCTCCCCTTACACTGGAGCAACAACTGGCTGCTCCATCAGGATACCAAGATAAGCCTTCTCTGTCTGAAGAAACTTGATCAGGAATGGGCTTTTTGGAAGTGTACCATCTCAGAAACCACTTTTTTAGGAAGGGGAACGGTAAAAAAGCTAAAATATGCTAAAGCATTATGTAGTAACAATACTAGCTTTGATAATTCTCAGTCCAATCGTCGATAATATGTTATATATGGTCATGATACCATTATTCAAGAAATTTAATGGTAGCCAAACACTTTTCAGTGTACTGTACGTACATGTAATGATATGCATCACCCAACCAAATCAGAAGTAAAAAATGGGATCCAGGTTCCCATAGTATTGGGTATATCATTCTGACATCATATTTAGTATGTACTGTACGTACTTGTGTGTAAACTCTACTATACTGCATTCTGAGATGTGCATTTGTCTATGTGGTGTGATATAGATGAATATGATGCTCAGTTTGTACATGTTGATTCTGAGGTGGTTCCTAGTTCTTGTTGCTAGTATCTTAGTCATCAAATTTCATATTAGGTATTTTGCTTACTCTGAACTTCTGAATCTTAATCGGAGGTTTTAAACATCACTACATCTGTAATTGTGATTATTTGTATATATTAGTCAGGTTCTAAAATTGTGTAAAGCTGCACCAATCACAACAGGTGAAATTCTTTTTAATACTTGTATTTGAATCCATGTTCTTGTAAATTGATGCTACCTTGTGCTTTTGTAACACGGCAATATAAGTGACATAACATTTTACCGAGTTTGTCCTCTTGCGTTTCCAACAGTCAGGGTTAAGGCGTTTCTGTTCTTCAGCCAGGGCTTTAGCCTCCATGGTGTACATCCTCCTCTCCTCATTCTTCATCTTCTTCCACTTATCACCCAGAATCACACTAATTGCTCTGGGGACAAATATACTTTTATTAATATATTGGTTAACATTTAATCTTTATTAGTATATACATATTACATATAAAATAAACTTAAAAGCCATTATTCTGCACTTATCCAGATAAATATTCCCACTGATACAATCTTTCAATATAAATCCAAGCAAATCTGTGGAACACTGGCAACTTTGCAGTGCTGGGGCTTGAACCCTGGACCCATAAATTAAGATTAAATTATACTGTATTTGCATATAACAGTGTAAAACGTACTGTAGTCATTAAACGTGTAAAAATGATTATACACCAAATCATCTCTGAAGTCAATGGCTGTGTCTCAAACAGATCAGTAAATTCTTACATGACACTATGGCCTTGAGTAGCATCTTAAACTGAACAACTTTTCAACAACCAGCTTATGCAAACAGCATACTAATAGCACACAGCATTGCCCAGTATAAATACTCTTCCTATAAAAGTAAGGGCAAGTATACGCCAATTAAGGGCTGATATACAGTCGTTTGCTTTAATGACTGCGGTCTTAATAATCACAAGAAAATATGATAGGAAATCAAAATCTGTCTTTTATTTCCAGACATGCAGCCGGAAACAGTCGATCAACATTGTCACCTCAACACCCGATTAACGCTGCAGAACCAAAAGCAGAGGAGGGCGTTAAAAAGTAAAAGCGAGCCATTTGTGTGTACATCTACCTTAATGATCATTTACTTGCTTGACGATAAATTATGTTTACAATAGAGACTGTTCTAACTGTTGTGTTTGTTTGTATGACTTTCCAATGCTTGTTTGTAACAATCTGTAAATTGTGTTTGTAAGTGTGTGTACCTGTACTGTTGTTAATAGAACTTTGTTTGCCAGTCCACTACCTATATATTCTCTTTAACCTGTATCTATATCAGCTGGTTCACATTCACACTTTGAATCTCTTTTCAATTTGGCTGATCTTCCATGTTATTTGTAATACTGTCTATTAATGTATTTTTGGCTTCCGTCAAACAAAAGTATCAGTATCATTTACACACACCTGTTGTCCTTTCCAGGGTACATTTGTGTGAACTCCACTCGATACTTCTTTGCAAAGAGCATGAAGGCATTCATTGGCCGCTTGCACTTTGTGGGTGTGGCTCCACTGCTCCCTGAAGAATGGCTGCGCTGTGATTTGCTACTGGGAGAATGATAGGAGGAGCCTGAAGCCTCCAACTTGTCACAGTCAGGACTGACCGTACCCCCACTGGACTGAGAGGCTCTTCGTTGGCGTGCCATACTGCTCAGCACATACACCGCAGATGAATCCAGAGGGGTGAAGTCATAACTGCAGGACAGACACATATCATACCATAAACATTTAAAAATGTTCACAATTTCCATAAAGCACTTACTGATTCATTTTTATGATCTCTTTTTAATCCATGCTTTTCCTGCTAAGGTTCTTTGGGGAGTGTGCTCTGGATGAAGTGCCAGTCCATCACTTAAGAATTGTAAGTGGTTGCTGTTGCAGCCCCCCCTGACACAGACACGGCCAATTATTGTCACCTTAGAAGTGGCCTGCAACAAATTGCTGCTGCACCACAGAGCACTAATGAAATGTTTATCCCATGCTTAAAAAAGTTTTACCACCACAACCTTATATCAGTCAGTAAACTGACACAACCAACACAGTCTGTACCTTCTGAAGGTGTCAAAAACAGTTGAGTCATCACAGTTGATGGCGTCACGGTGCCCTGGAGGTAGACACAAATCCCCAACCTGCATTTCATAACAGGGGATGCCATGCTGCACCACAGTAAGGCTTGGATAAAAGGAGGACCATCCTACCAAGCACAAACACACACACTTTATGATAACCAGGCCATCACAAATAAGCATAAATTAATTTAGAATCATCAACATCATTTAGAAGTAGACTATAAGAATGTCCTTTACATATAATAATTGTATAACACTGCTATCCGAGCTTCTGCTATCCAAATTCCCACTAGAACACACGGAGTATTTTAATCCGTAACTCATTTTCCAAACAATAAAACCCATGGCAACTGGGAGAATAACAGAAGTAAGTGACATTCCTAATGTGTGATTATATCTACCATGCTGATTTTATCTACTGGCTCATCGTGAGGTGATGGTTGTTTATTTTACATCGTAGTCTTTGGCGCTAGAAGAAACAGCTGTGCAACAGTAGAGAACATGTGTGCATGTAGGAGGTGGTACACGATATGAACAGAGACCCTGCTGCTAAGGAAGAAAAACAGCAGCCAATTCACAGATGACAGGAATGCAAAAGGACTACTCAGAAAGTCCCCTGCAGCACTAGGTTATGCTGACTGAAATTACTGAAAACATGTGGTGCTTTGAATTATATTGAAACCAGATACGAAGCTACCATTAGCCAAATACACTGCTCATAAAAATAGGGGATATTTCAAAATGAATACATTTGGAATACAAAAAGAAGCATTTAATCATTTCTTTATTAGACAAGGTCATCAGAAAAGAAAACGACAAAAGAAAGTTGTTCTATAATGCAAATAAGATGCAAAAACAACTTTTATGTAATTTGTGAAAATGCACTACATAAAAGGGTGAAAATGCTGGAGTATCTGAACATTCCCTATTCATGCATGTGCATATCCTGAAATTTCCCAGCCCTTGCAATGCCTCTGCAACAAGATTTGCCTGAATGCGTAGCCTGGAGAGCAATAGGACATCTTGAAGATGGTCAAACAAAGATAACAGTGGCAACAGCACTTAGAACATCCCCAAAGCGTGATTATCAGACTGTGGCTTTCAAGAGACTGGAACAGTACAAAAAAGACTATGGCAGGGTCGCCCATATGCCACAACAGCAAGAGACGACCGCTACTTGACCCTATTGGCAAGAAGGAGCAGGTGTAGCAATGCAACAGAGTTGCCAGGACAGTTTCTTGCTGCCACTGGACGAAGGATATGAACCCAGACCATACGAAATCAGCTCCATCAGATTGTACTGCATGCCCAATGGCCAACAATATGCATTCTGTTGTCTGATGAACACCGTAGAACCAGAAGAAGCTAATGAGCATTGTCATTGGACCCATGATTAGTGGTCAACTTTCAGTTGAGTCATGGTTCAGTTTACAGCCTGATAATAATCGTGTCCTAACCTGGTGTGCGCGAGGAACACTGAAGAATCCATGTCGAGAAAAAGGGACTCCTTCGGTGGTGTAATGGTTTGGGATGGCATCAGCATTTGTGGTCGTACAGAGTTTCACATCATCAGACACAGAATGCTGACTGCTGTCAGATACCAATATGAGGTCCTACACCCTATAGTGGTACCCTATGCTGGAGCAGTTGGAAACAACCTTCTTTTCATGGACGATAATGCAAGGCCCTTCCTCATCAACAACATGCTTCAGGAGGCTGGAATCGAATGCATGGACTGGCCTTCACATTCTCCAGCCCATTAAACATTCTTGGGATGTGGGACTAGTGGGACTAGTGGTAGTAGCCTAGTGGTTAAGAATCTGGACTCTGGACCAGAAGGTCCAGGGTTCAAATCCCACCTCTGCCAAGCTGAGGCTTAAGGTTGGCTCCTTAAGCAGGACCCTTAACCCACAATTGCTTGGATTGTAAGTTGTAAGTCGCTCTGGATAAGGGCGTCTGCTAAATGCTGGAAATGTAAATGTACTGGGACCACAACACTTCTTGCGCTGGATGTTGCCCTGGACCAAGAGTGGCAGAGGATCCCACAAGAACTGCTGGACAATCTGATCCTGTCCATGCCCTATCACCATCAGTGTGTTTTGACAATCTTGGGGGACGATACACTCTAATGAACAGTCAATGAGTGGTACTCTCAACCAGTTTAACATTCTTCTGTTCACCCCTATGAATATGATACTTGCTACTCAATCATGATAACTGAGTTTGCATCTCAATTGCATAATCAAACAACTTTCTTTGACATTTTGTTTCGTGTTTTTACGGCTGTCTTGGTATTTTG
>JAVSBV010000029.1:4051083-4061288 GCA_033117975.1 Parotocinclus spilosoma | reverse complement strand
AGCGCGTCAGATCACACTGGATAAGTTCTTCAATCGTTGACTGGAATTTAGTAAGAACTTGTTTTTTACAGTATTATGCTTCGCATTGTGTTGTAGATTGTTTTGAAAAACTTGGTTGCAAATTTATTTTTCAATGCACAAAGTTCATAAGCAACAGTAGTTCTTGTTTGTACATTTGCTATACGTGTAAATCGCACAATAAAGGTTTAATAAACACTTAATATGTTACGTCCCGTATTGTAACACAGGGCATGTTCCTGCAATCGGACCAGCCAGTTATTAGGACCGAAAAGATCGCGTCCCAATGTGGTCCGATTAACCGGATTCAACTGTAATACCTAATCACACAGCAGGACTATTTGTTTGCTGGATGAAGCAGCATCAGTGAAGCAGTTCTGACAAATTTTGTGTATAGGCAGACTACAGTCAGTAGTTGTGTAACTTGTGATCGACTATATGGTAAGTGTAACTAATAAAAGGACAACCTGGTAATGGTCCATCTCTCAAACAAACCCGATAAATGAGCAGTCAATGACATGGGTCCATTAATAATATCTGCCTCTCCTCTTTTCAGAGTTCTTGGTAGCTGTATTGCTACTGTATTAGAAGTGGATTGTGTATTGAAACGGCCAGTCAGTAAGACAATATACTGAAAGTATAGTATAGTAAGGTACCAAATCGGAAGCTTCGCTCTGTGTTGCCATGTTTGTTTTCTCGACTTGTCAGTCAAACTACATGACGTCACGTGTAGAGTAACTTAGCGCCCTCCCGAGTGTGTAGTATAGAAGTTTTGATAGCGTTGAGCGCTGTCAAGCGAAAATCGGAGGCTTTGAAATAAGCCGTAGATAATTGCACCTACGACATGCGATTGCAAGATTTGATAGGTAGCTAAAGCGAGGTCTTGAAGGAAATGATAGCGAGGTGCATGCAAACGCTCATGCTGTTAGTGTGTTCCGGGTTTGCGAGCGGGCACAGCGTAACCCAAAGTAACACACTTTAGAAAGTTGGAATCGGCCTGTTTCGTGCTACCTGAATAATGCAGCGGCGCTCAGATTGAACCGATAAGGCTGTATGTAGATTCTAAAGCCTTTATAAAGCGACTCTCTAGCGCAATGACTGCGGCGAAATACAGCGGCGAGGAGCTCGACTTCAGACTGACTTTCGATGAGGACAACCAGCCGACGGCCTTAGGCCACACAGGTTAGTAAATTGCTGCTCAACTCAGAAAGAATTTTGTGAAATGCATGCCACCTTTCTGCTCCCTACTACCAGTTGCGAAGCTCTTTCAGAGGAAACCGTGCAACAGTTTCAGTTTGGCTCGTGAAAAACTGGTTTCTGCGGCTGTGGTTAGATGCAGAAGCTGTCAGTTCCCTCTTTTAAACAGTCTGCAGTCCATTTTATGTACTAAGTATAGTTTAGCCTGCCCGTTTTGACGCTGAACTGCCGCCGTAATACTATGGGTTTCCTGACCGAATGAAAGATTGGCAACGCACCTAAATAAAGCAATACCATGTAATATTGTGGTGTAAAGTATTTCTGCATATTGTTAACACATATTTAACTCACCTAGATACATACTAAGAATAGTAATTTCCACGCATTGTAGCGTAACCCTCCCGTCACACGTTATTTAGCTTTATGTGTGCTTTATTTTGTGCCTGGTTTGTGTGATGTGGTACATGACAAATGTCAAATGTTATTATACTTTTCATCATTCTACTATGTTTTCTTAAGATGAAATCAAGGCACAATCCAAATACAGGCATATACAGGTTTTAATCATTAAAACCTCCCTTTTGTTCACTTATTACTTACTGTGCTGGCGTTAGCTAGTAATAGTTATCCTAATTGTTTTATAGTTTTAAGACTTTTTCGAGCTTTTTTAAAATGTGAAAAAAAAGCTCATGCTATAGACTGATTGATTCTTTGAAAAAAAAATTTAAAAGAGGTGCACATTGCTAGATGTTCCCTTAAAGTTTCCACAACGCTGTTTTTTTGTACATTTAAGCACTTTCCTGCCGCTACAATGCTGGGTCATAATAATGTTTAAAGTAGTTAAAAAACAAAGTTTACATAAGTATGATTTTATTGGTGTGATTTGGCCATTTATAAGGCTCTAATATAGGGAAGCAAAGCTCCAGTGTTTGAAGCCACATGACTTGAACATAATTAGGTGGTCATTTGTGTTAACATAGCTAGTAAAACTGATAAAGTACTGGCTGAGTGATTAATTCATCTTGCACTCTGCCCGCCCAGGCAATTTTACACGTGCTACAGACTTTTCCTTCTCACAGTAGTGTGTGTTTGTGTGTGTGTGAGTAGTTATTTATAGTAAACCGCTGTTGCACTGTTGACAGTACCTAGTCGGTTCACTTGTGTGAATTGGCTTAATAAGAGATACTCCTGACAGATTGTAGTTACATGAGTATCTATTAACAGGTGGCTACCTGCTTGTTTGTGTGACGAAAGTGAATCAATTTGCTATATTATTACATGCATTATTTTACTCGTTTATGATTTATTTACGAAATTATGCAGTTCCTTTTACATATTTTCATGATATTCAGATCGATGTGCAATGATATGTACTTGAGAACTGCTTACAACCCATGTCCTGATTAAAAATGTATGCTCCTTTTCTCTTCTTGCTGTAGATGTCAGAGCAGACAAAGGCGCATCCTGCTACTTTTACAATACACTCCAAGAACAACCTGTTTTCCAGCAGCATTCAGACCTATACGGTGTTGCACAGCCATCATACTCCCAAAGCCCTCATGCTAGCAGTTATGCTGCTTCTAGCTCTAATGCTGTGGATTCTCCAAGCCGGATGTTTGACTGCCCCAGCATACAGATCACCTCCATCCCATCCACCTGCCAGCAAGATCTGGGCTCTCAGCATGAGGGAGTTGAATTAGAGCTAGAGCAAGCTTCTGGCCCACTAGCGGCTCGTGACCAGCTGTACTTGCCTATGGATGCAGCCTACAGGGAGACCTCAGGACTGTGTCCTAGTCCCTGCAGTAGCCTCTCGTCACGCAGCTGGCTCTCGGACGCCTCCTCATGCGAGTCTTTCTCTCATGTTTACGATGATGTAGACCCAGAGCTAAATGAAGCGACAGGACGCTGTGTGTTCGGCTCACCATTGGTGTCACCACTGGGATCTCCCTTACCCTCACCTCTCACATCACCCCAGGCTTCCCCACAGGTCTCTCCTATGGTGTCACCTACAGGCTCGCCAGGATGTGTATACGCAGAGGACTCTTGGTTTCGTTACCAGCAGCAGCAGCAGCAACACTTGCGCCAGTACTCTCATTCACTCTCGCCTCATCATTCACCCTATCAGTCGCCTCGGGCCAGTGTCAGTGAGGACACTTGGCTCGTTGCTCGACCACATTCATCGTCGTCCCCAAAGCCATCTTCTCGTCCCACTTCTCCATATGGAAAAAGGCCATATTCTGATGGCATGCCTGGTACATCCTCACCGCATCTCTCTCCCAGCCCGAGCCCTTCTCACTCTCCAAGAGGCAGTGTCACTGAAGATACCTGGCTGGGAAGTCCTGGCACGATGGCTGCCTCCTTTCAGACATCTGATATGGACATTCCCTCTAAAACCCGAAGGACATACCAGACAAACCACAGTCAAGATCATATGACCCTGATGCATGGACATGGGGATTCAGGGCTGGAAGAGCACAGTCTTGTTTCTCCATCACTGGATTCCAATGTAGAAGTGTCAGTGCCACTATTGAAAAAAGAAGACATAGTTGAACACTTTCTGTCAGTCCCTGCACACTTCACATGGGGGAAGCCTAAGCAAGCACACTCTCCTTTGTTCAGGTAGTAGGCTGTTTCTGGTGAAATGTCTCTTTACTTATTGTACCTGACCTTAATAATGAGTTATGCAATAGGCAGTAATATGAAAAGTTTTAATGCTGGATATTGAGTTTTTGTGATCACAATTTTTGGGTTCCACAGTTAATAAAACATTGACCATCTGTAAGCTGCAGTGGCTGATGGACAATGCTGGATATTTTCATTGTGGTGTTTTTCGTTTTGTAATGTATTTTTTACATTTCTGTTTACCATTTTATTTGTTAAGGTTTATAGGCTTATATTGTAGATGTTGAATGTTAAGCATTTCAGTTTCTGAAATGAATGATGGGGTGATATTTATATGTTATGCAGGTTCTTCTCGATTTATGATAGGGATAGTTTGTTGTATCGATTGAATCCATTTTAAGTTTAATTTATCGTAAACTGACGAGTTGAATATATATACTGTATATGTATACATCATAGCATAACCTACCTTAAACATGTTTATGGCCGGGTCTACAGATTTTCATCAGTACGTTTTGTTGCTCTCATCACTCGTATCAGTGACAAAAAAAATTAATGTTTTCAAGATCTGACTAAGGGATTTATTCTCTGTATGTGTCTCTCAGGTCTTCATCCTTACCCCTGCTGGACTGCCCTCTGCCCAGTCAGCATGGACAGTTTGAGCTGAAGCTGGAAGTCCAACCCAAACCCCACCACAGAGCCCACTATGAGACAGAGGGCAGTCGAGGGGCCATCAAATCAGCTTGTGGACAACACCCCATTGTAAAGGTTTGGTTCCTCTTTACTAAATTAGTCATGAATAATTTAATCCTGTATGAGTCTGGGTTGGAAGACTGTATCAGTGCCCAAGAGCAAGAAATGGTCACTTCCCTTTCTTCATGTCATAACACATGATTCACTATTTCATCCATCAGCTTTTATCTTTATTACCCATAATCAAACAATGTGTCAGGCACTGTAGGTAAATGTATGGAAATGTATGGAAATACAGACTTGACAAGCACTTACTCTGCCGTGTAGCTATTGGTAGTTAAAGGTCACTAACCATACCAGTGAACATAGGTTGTGATACTGGATAAATAAAGCATGTATTATGGGAAAACATTATGTAAATTGTTTTGAGATGGTATCCCACACATCTTTATTTTTCTGTGATGTAATGTATTATCTGAGTTGGTGTGATTTTTAACCTACCATTAATGGATCAGTTTTCCACCCACATGCTTCATGTCTGGCCATTGTCTACAGTGTAATTCAGTAAGGCTACCAATGGTAAACAAACTATTTATGTTTGTAACATGTTACATGTCCACATTATGTTTGTGTTTGTCCTAATTCCTTATTACCATGTGTTGAAATCAGTTACTGGTTACTGTATGCCATATTTTGCATTATGGAGGTATTAGTTAAAAATGTTGAAATTCTTTTTACAATTGCATCACCACCACAGCAGGTGTTTCTATATCCAAGTGACCATTTATGGACACTTGCACTGTAACCTGTAATGTTAGTTCACACAGTTAAGGAATGCACCACGTCTATAGTGCGAGTCACTGAATTACAGACCTCAGCCCTGCAGTGCAGCCTAATTCAGCTATTTTTAACGTGCTCCCAGGAAGAGCTAATATTGTGTTTGTTGACCAGTTTGTTTATATTGGTTGCCTAAGCTTCAGTGGACAGGCATGCGTACCAGTAACAGATGGGATCTAAGATTAACTGTAATTTTTAAGGTATTCATCGCTAATATTATGTTTTAGCTGATTTAAGAGTTTATCATATTTTTGTTTTACTGAAATTGCCTTGGGCGTTTTTTATTGTAGCGATGCGACACAACCTTTTATTAGTCTTTTGACGGTGCGTCATTCAGCTCCTGCCATTTTTGGCAGTAGATTATCTCATTTTAATGGTGTTTTCAGTTTTTTCACAGCAGTTGCAAACCTTTCATATTTAATCATCTTTTCTTTTCTTGCATGTTGACAGCTTGTGGGTTACAACGAGAAGCCAGTCAGCCTGCAGATGTTCATTGGAACAGCAGATGACCGTCATGTGAGACCACATGCATTTTATCAGGTGCACAGGATAACTGGGAAAACAGTAGCAACTCCCAGCCAAGAGATGGTGATATCCGGCACCAAAATTCTAGAGATTCCTCTTCTTCCTGAAAACAACATGTCTGTGAGGTGCTTTGCTTAAAAAATGAGCATTTATAATAACCAGCAATTAAAATAGAATGTGCAGATGTGATACTTTTCTAGATCAATACCATATGTGCAGATACAGTGTATGCATTATTTATGACTGGGTCCAGGCTTATATACATGACATATTTTGGGGTAATATGTGTATTTTGTGAAATGCACACTATAAATATCTTTATTGTTTTGCCATGCTCTCTGTCACGGTGGACTAGCACATTAATAAGTGTGCCACCTGTTTACCCCAAATGCTATGCAATTTTCCCAATGTTTCAGAGGAATTAATTTTCCCCTCCAAATGTAGCATTGACTGTGCTGGGATTCTGAAGCTGAGAAATTCCGACATCGAGTTGCGGAAAGGAGAAACTGATATTGGACGCAAGAACACTCGCGTGCGAGCTGTATTTCGCATACACATTCCCCAGGCCAATGGAAAAGTTCTCTCGCTGCAAGTGGCCTCCATCGCCATAGAGTGCTGTGAGTTTGTTCTTTTATCAACTTCACAAAATGCTGAAGATACACAGATGGTCAAAAACAATTTTATTTGCCTTTTTGTGACAGTGATAATTACGTAAAAAAATAAATATTAAATTAAATATTACGTATTTTTAATTGTTTATTTGTCCAACTTAATCTCTGCTCATGTAGTTTTATAAAGCTTGTACTCTCTCTTTCTAAATAAAGTGTGAAATATTTCCTATAGCTTTTTTTGGTTTCTCGCTTGAATCCTTTTGTCCTTCACTGTTTATTTCTTCAGGATGCAACTCTCACGCCAACAACAGTCTATCAATTCTATCAGTTTAGTCAATCATTGTGAATGTCCTACCTCTTCATGATTTTCTAGGACTATTTTTAGTTCTCTACCCATTTCTATATACTTCCAAGCACAAGTGTTAATGCTACATATTTTTTTCAAACCTGTAACCTATTTATCTCTACCTAACCTATGCCATTGTAGAGAGAGAAAACTGAATTCATACCAAAAACCTCTGTGTATGTTTGAATGGCAGATACATATTCACAAATTCTTTTTTGTTCTGTTGTTTATGTTTCAGCCCAGCGTTCAGCCCAGGAGCTTCCTCAGATAGATACATTCAGCCCTTCATGTGGCTCAGTAAGTGGAGGCCAGATGCTGTTTATCACAGGTCCAAATATCACCCCAGAGACAAAGGTCATCTTTTTGGAAAAGGGCCCAGGTAAGAGGCACCATCAGAGCTACATGATATATAGAAGATCTTTTTTTTTAATCTTACTGTCTCTAAAAAAATTAAGTTAATGTCTTTTGTTAAATCCAGATGGCAGAACTCAGTGGGAGGTGGATGCACAAACTATACGTGAAAAGAGTACAGATGTAAGGGGCTCCTTTCTGTATGCTTATTAAAAAATCTACATATATACACAGAAATTAGGGGATATTTCAAAATGAATAGAAGCATTTGATTTTATTTTATTAAACAAGCTCACCAGGAAAGCAACTGAAAAATTAACAATATAATATCCCCTAAATTTTGTGGCCAATGTGGTTGTCAGAGTAAAATAATGGAAAATATTAAAACTTCTTTATTTGTCTTTATAGTCCAGTGTTGTTGTGAAGATCCCTCCGTATCATAAAACGATTTTGGGGTCCTCCACCCAGGTTCAGTTTTATGTCAGCAATGGCAAAAGGAAGAGGAGCCTTATACATCGCTTCACTTATGTCCCAGGTAAAGAGCCAGAAATCTTGTCACAATTAGCTCTGAAGTCACTTATGATTGGCTTGTTAAAGCTTGCATGGTTGGCATCTGTAGGTTTGCACTCTCGTAATTAATGGAACTGGACCACTGTAGAAAGACAGACCAGATATTATCCAGGCTATTAACTATTCTGACAACAACAGAACGATATGTCTGCATTGTCAATGTAGTGTGTGGTGCTTGGCTTGCACATACTGAGAACAGGCAGGTAACTAGGATTTTTTAGAACACCCAAGGTGGGTTGAGAAATGTCCAGCAGCCAAGCATGTCCAGTATCATTTCATCAGAAACTGACGTTGATTAAGGGCAATATGATTAATTAAAATGGATCACTGGAAAATATTGGGTACCTATTATGTCAACCAATAATGCCTGTTCATTGGCTATCTATGGTGAACGTTTTTGAGGGTGTAATGTGTGGCATTTCAACAGATACAATAGCTACAGGAAATAATTGGATACATACAAATAGAATACACACACTGCTCACAAAAATGTTTAAAAATTAATATGAAGTGATTTTAAAAAGAAGCATTTTATTTCATTAAACATGATCACAAGAAAAGCAAATGAAACATCACAGAAAGTGGCTTGATTATGCAAATGACCTGACAAACTATATTATCGTGATTGAGTAGCAGACTATTCATGGGGGTGAGCAGAAGCATGTTAAACTGAATGAGAGTGCCATACATTGACTGTTCAGTAGGGTGTATGGTCACCGAAGACCATCCCAAAACACAGACAGTGATGGGGTGTGAACAGGATCAGTTTGGCCACCAGTTGTTGTGGGATGTTAAAATAGTAGTAATGATGATAATAATAGTAGTGAGTGTATATATGTATGATTCAATAGTGAATCATGAACCTATATCATAATAGTTTGTAGGGAAAAATTTACACTTGGATTCATTCGCTATTTCATATTTATCAAACTTTGCTTAAATAGTGCAGGTAAAGCAGGAGTATGATCGTTTTGGGCATGCTGTGACCTGTGACCCAGTAGACTTCGTTGATGTTGACCAGCCTCCCTCTGACCAGCTCAACCCTTTGGAACAGTGGCTCTATTCAGCAGGTCCAGTTTGTGCTCCATCTTCCACTCAGCTTAACTACTTTCCAATGGGCTGCTCTTTTCCCAACCGACAACATCCTCCAGAAGGCAGTTTTGTTGCTGAGTCTGGATTTCACCCAATACTGCACCCAGCAATACTGGATGTCTCTAAGCCTTCATATCAGGCACATCAACAAAACCTATCCTACAATGGACAGGCCAGTCTTCCCAGTGACTCTGTCCCACTGCAAAGTGGCAAATTATCACCACAAATATCTGAGAATGCAACCTCTGTGCAGGGAGTTGAGTACTCCTCAGAAAATATACATTCACTAAATCAAGCCGCTGCTCAGAGAAATAAACCCAGCCCTGTCTCGGGTTTAGCCCAGCCGGCCCTGAATAGCCTAAGTCACCAAAGATCTAGCCATGATGCTACTGACCTGGTGTTTCCAAAGCCATCTTCCTCTCTAGAGGCTCAAGTTTCTACCACAGAGCTTTCTACCTCACCCTTACATAGAGAGGCCCATGTGGAATCACAGTCTCATGCAGTTTCTTGCCTCCAACCAGCTGATGCAAGTGGGTCAATAGCATCTTCTCAAGATCACACCACGGATGGAAAGAAAGTTAAAGTTAAACAGGAATCAGATGGGGAGAAGGATCTTATCTTCCAGTCTATTGGACTACAGGATATCACTCTTGATGATGGTACGTATCCAGCATGTATAATAGTACAATGTATATAATTTACTGTATGTACTTTGTCTTCTGCCCTTGTACCTTGTGCCTAGAGTTGCCAGATGGGCACTGACTGACCCGCGACCCCGTGTAGATTTAGCGGAAGATGGATAAGGGATGGATAGACTTTCTATGTTTCACAGTTTCCTTAACTGGTTTTATTCTTTTTAAGGCTTAAAGCACAATAATAATAATATTAATTAGCCAGTAATAGCAGTTCTTTGCCTCAGATGTACAGTACTTCCTGATTTCCATGGACCAGCGCCATGTCCAGGGTGTGAGACTGCCTGTGTTCACTGAATTCCCTGATAGGCTCTGAACCCCTGTAAGGGTTTGTTTTTGTACCAGTGAGATTTTCAGCAGGGGGAAAGCACAAGCTGATGCTGCAAATTAGTATCAACTGCAATGTGGGTTATTTTAGCATTCTGGTTCTCTGCCATAATTGCTGAATCTTTGTAGTCATTAGTCTGATGTCAGGGGTCTCTGTGTGATGATGTGTGAATGTGTGGTACACTTTAAAAGACTGTGTTTTGATAATCAACGGATTAGCACAGTTGCAGCACAGCCTCAGAGTTATCTGGCCCTATTGACCTGGGACTGCACCTTCATTCCAAAGATATGCATTAACTGGTTGTCCAAAAAAATCCCACAGTG
>JAVSBV010000029.1:4039037-4050983 GCA_033117975.1 Parotocinclus spilosoma | reverse complement strand
GTGTGTGTGTGTGTGTGTGTGTGTGTGTGTGTGTGTGTGTGTGTGTGTGTGTGTGTGTGTGTGTGTGTGAGAGAGATGCATGTATGTGACATTTCTGTTTTTTCCCCCTCCCTCTTAATTCTTGTGCGTCTGTTTGTCAACTCATCAGAATTTCTAAAATGCATATATCTTCACGCACACAACACATACATTTTTTTTGGCTGTGTAGGTTTGCAGTGGCGACCCCAGAGGAGCTGCTTACCAATAATGATGACTGTGCAATCTGCTGGGATTCAATGACCTCGGCACGGAAGCTGCCCTGCGGACATCTCTTCCACAAGTAAATAATCTCAAGCTCTTAAAGTGTTGTCTTTAACTTTATGGAAGACTTAAGCTTGACATGTCATACGGAATGTATATTTTTAATGATGGCTGAAAGAGTAAACAAAGTGATAGCTTTAGGTTTTTTTTTTTTTTTGCTTAAATAAGTTATTGTAAATATTTTGTCTTTGTTTTTTATACGTTATACGTTGTGTGTGTGTGTGTGTGTGTGTTTGTGTGTGTGTGTCTGTGTGTGATTATATATGCAGTTCGTGTCTCCGCTCATGGCTGGAGCAGGACACCTCCTGTCCGACATGCCGCATGTCGCTAAACATTAATGAGGGTGGAAGAGACAGGGAGGAGAATCAGAGGGCACCGATTGGTGACAACATCGCAAATGTGCCTGGAAATGATGCCCGACCTCACCTCAACCAGCACAACCACTTCTTTCACTTTGATGGTATTCACAGTTATTTTACACTTTGCTAATGTGCTTTCAATGTGACTGCTTATAACAAGACCAGGTTTTTATGTACATACACTGATTAGCCATAGCATCACAGCCACCTTGTTGTTTTTACACACATGCACTGTCCATTTTTTCAGCTACCCACATTGGTGCACTTCTTTGCAAACATCATTAGTCCACTTTCACACTTTTTACTAATCTTGACTCTTTCTCCTAGGCTCACGAATTGCTAGCTGGCTTCCTAGTTTTTCTGTCGAGGTCATGCATACAACCAGCATACTTGGTATCGCACAAGCCAACAACTCTCAGCTGAATGCCATGGTGAGCTTACTGGTTTATGTGCAGTGTACATGTTGGCGTAAGAGAACAGTCACATTTCTGTTTCTTAAAAGGCAGCATTCATCTTAGCATGTCTTTCCAGCTTTGTCATTTTAAGTGTAGCTTGATTTTGTTTGGTTCTGTAGGCCCATCAGATCCAGGAGATGTTCCCCCAGGTACCATATCACTTGGTGCTTCAGGATTTGCAGCTCACTCGTTCTGTTGAGGTCACTACTGACAATATCCTAGAGGGGAGAATACAGGTGCCTTTCCCCACCCAGGTAATGTGTATCATCAACAAAGTAGTTTGCTGTTTATGTATTTGTTTTATAACCAACTTAATCTTAAGTCCCAAATTTTGAACATTGGGTGAATGATCACTAAAGGTCTTGCACTACAGTAGAAAAATTAGGACACACATAACTGAACCTGCTGATTAAGGCCTTGCATTAATCTTAGCTTAAGGAAGTTAAGGACCATGTAAACTTCGTCATTTGATGCAACAACTATCTTATGCCAATGAATGCTGTGAAAACACAGGACGTGGCTCTTCCAGTAACTGTTGGTGTGAAAGCTGCTTGTAAGATCAAAAGCAGCTAGTTGCATATATCTGTAATCATGCTTTTGGTTTCAGGCTGTGGAACGTACACCCATCCAGGTGAACCCAGCTGCAGAAGAATCGGTGGGTGCCAGCGGAGGTTCGGAACTGTCTGCTGTGGAACCTGAGGACCTTGAGGTGCGCGGCAGCCGTTTTTCAAAATCTGCAGATGAGAGGCAGAGGATGCTGCTTCAGAGGAAAGAGGAGCTGCTTCAGAGAGCACGCAGGTCTGCAGCTACGCAAATATTTTCTATCCTTGCTTCTCTCCATTTAAGTTTATTCTACTGTTGAAACTGCACTGCTCACAAAAAAAATTATTGGATATTTCAAAATGACTATGAACAATGGCCCATCTGATCCTGTCCATACTCCATCACTGTCAGTGTGTTTTGGCAGGTGACCATACACCCTACTGAACAGTCAGTGTGGCACTCTCATCCAGTTTAGCATTCTTTTGTTCACCCTCATAAATATGTCGCGTGCTACTCAATCACAATAATTTAGTTTCCATATCAGTTGTCAAACTTCTTTGACTTTTCAAATGTTTCTTTTTTTTAATCACTTCATATTAATTTTGAAATATCCCCCAATTTTTGTGAGCAGTATATCTGAATGTCCCTGTTATTTAGTTTTTCTATTGTCACTTTACAGCATGATGACTAGTATTATATTCTCTTGGATTACATGGTATTAGATTAAGCATTTACCATCTTGGAGTTTGCCCTCTTTAGTTATTTTAAATTAACATTTGATTACTTATGTTATACTAATGATGAAATATTGAGATACTTTACCTAATAGAATCAAAACAAATATTTGTCACTTTTTTAACTCTGTTAAAAAGTTTTATATGGTGATGTGTTAAAATCCCATCAGAGTGTCTGCTTGCACAAAGAGGGAGTTTGTGGTGGACAGAACTTTAGCACTGATATCAGCAGGCCTGTCTGACTGATTTCCTCCAGCCATAGAGATTTACAGCTTCAGATCCCACCTTTGTAGTCTGTGATTGGGCATTGTAAAGCAGGTCTAGAGCCTGTACTTAATAATCCCATCAGAATCCATTATAATACATTATATGGACATGTAAACAGTATATTCTGATTTATAGGTGTGGGGTTGGTGGGTGTGGGGTTGGTGGGTGTGGGGTTGGTGGGTGTGGGGTGTGGGGGGTGTGTGTGTGTGTGTGTGTGTGTGTGTAAAAATTGGTACTTTAATATGCTGAAGATATGAAGCTTTGAAATAAAGGGCTTTACCTTTAAATTACCTTAGCAATATTGCGATGCGTGAATCAACTGTAAAAGAACTATCGTATTCTATTCTCTCAGACGCTACCTGATTAAAACATATGGGAAAGGAGCTCAATCCTCTACTACTGCTGCCAGAATGGAGGAAGATGGTGGTGATGATGATGATGATGATGATGATGATGATGATTGCGATGATGGCTTCGATGGCTTCCCCTCTCTGGTAAAAGGTGGGTCCAGTTCCGATCCTGTGACGGTACGACGCAGGATGCTAGCAGAGGCGGCTGAACGGCGGCTTCAGAGGCAGCCAGATACTCCTATCTGAGAGGACTGTTCTCTGTTCTCCATCATAGAGCTTGGTAAAGCTTCTCTCAGTCACCTCTATCTCAAGTGAAGCAAAAAAAACCTGCATGACACTGAACCTGTGAAATGATACAGCCATGGTCAATACAAGTCAGACAGCTGTGTCTCACATAGGTCTCAGTGTCTGTTCTGTCTTAATCCTTTTCTATTGCACACTGTCCATATGACACACCAGCTTGGCTGTGCTGTATGGAAAAACTGCTATGCATGTGTCACTTTGGAGACATTTAGTTCCTAGTCTGTTTAATTTATAATGGGCTTGTCAAAATAGCTACAGGGATGAATTATGAAGTCCAAGGCCAGTGGTTCTTTTAGTGCTGTTAGGATTAAATATGTCTTACATCTGAGGTGGAAGTGACATGAGCATAGTATATTGTTTGTCCTTTCTGGACCATAGCAATACAAACATTAAATGGATTAATTGGTATTAGATTTGGAATGTTGCATTTGGGTGTTTTGCAGATGGTATGTTCTGTTAGTGGAATTTTTAGACTTGAGTTGAATCAAATTGTCACATTAAATAATGTATAATGTTGGGCTAAATGGACTGATCAGCTTTATTAGATATGTAAGCATTACAATTCTATTGCTTGCAAGAGGGGCAACACACACACACACACACACACACACACACACACACACACGTGGGAGATTTTAGACTTTCAGCAAAAAGGTCAGAGACTCCAGAGAAACAGTGCTACAATGTAATGTAAGAATGTATTTTAGGTCACAAGATGTAAAAGCAGTGTTGTACTGTTGCCATTTGTGTACTGGCATATGCCAGTGGCCTGATCTCAGTCCAGAGTTTAAAGTTTGTTGAGGTCATCTAGTAGTACAATTTGGTTTTTTAAACCTTGGCTTCAGTGGTTCATTTTAAAGTTCAGCTTTTGTATTTGCTTTTAATTTTGTTTATTTCTTATCCTGAAGACATCCAAAAGTGGAGTGATACATGATTTCTTGTACGTTAGGAGAAAAATTAGGTGAGATGCTGATAACTAAACGTGGTATTTGAGAAAGATTAAATGAGTAGATGGATGTATTTTTATTCCATTTTCCATTCAGCTTATAGTTTGCCTGATGTTTTGACAGGTTTAAAGCCGAACAGGATTTCCAGATACATTTTGCTTTTGCAAGCATTTTTTTTTTTTGTTTTGTTTTTTTAAAGAAGTTGATTTTTTTGTTGAATAAATTTAAATGCGTTCTGACTTTAGCTTAGGGTAGAAAATCTAAACGTGCATATTATGTTAAATCACTGCATTTTCTTTGTCTTATGACCTCTTTTGTCAGCTAGACTGGTAGTGCTATCTAAAATGTTTATTGTTTTCAGTAAATTCAGTGCAGCCAGTGCATTGCGGCTAAATATTAGAGCCGTTGAGTGATTGCTGTTTAGTTTTTGATTTCTCTGAGAGTGGTCTTCAGATTTTCAATCTAGGTGCATTCACTTGTTTTACACTGTGAATCTATTTCAGCAAATGTTTCTCATTTCAGAAGTTTCTTGTTCTTCCCCCTTCATCATCTTGCTGTCTCACACTATGCATGAATTCACTGCTGGTGATGTGCATGTACTATATTGCCTAAACAAGTATTTCCAAAGAATGCATTGTTGGTAAATTCTACTTAAGGTTTAATATTGTTTTTTTTTTTTTTTTTTCCCTAACGAGTTGTAAAGCTTTTCTCAGAGCTCCATGCTGTGGATGTACAACTGCACCTTTTGATCAGTATGTGTTCTATTTGCTGAACTGCTTCAGATGCTAAAGATCCAACTTTATCGTCATTAACAAATAGTCACGTCTCACTTGTCTCCTATACTAAATCAAAATCCTTTTTGTATACATAATTATTTTTCATTTGTGCCTAAATTCACCATTGCAATGTTGAAACTGTGTAAATAATTTTGTAATGAAGACTGTAAAATAAATGAAATGACCATGTATAATATAAAATTCAGAGCGATTATAGAGGCTTATAATGAAATCCCTTGTACTGTGTTCCAGTGTTTTCATGATTTTTTTGGGGGGGAATTATGTGATATGAAAGACTTAAATGACATAATTACCAAATGTTTCGAATTGCATACATTTAAGATGCCAAACGATTTGTGCAAAATACTTTTTTTTCTTAAAATTAAGTTGGCTGATATGTTTTTAAAATACTTTTTAAAAAATGCATCACCTGTGACTGAAATGTACCCAATAGCTTGTAATATTTTTTCAAGCACGAATAACCGCTACTGTTTGATTGGGTATGGACTGGTCAAGTTTCTAGAGGTAGTGAATATAAGCCACAGTCACAGTTTAGCCAGGTAGTTCCACATATTGTCAAGAGGATTGACATCTGGGGAATTTTATGGGCCAGACCAGATATGTGACTGTCCCTGAATGTTCTCCATTTCAGTCAGTCACATTCCAATTTTTGGGTCTCTTCGCACACTGTAACCAGGAGACTTTATGAGCGGAAGTGAGCATGTCACTCTGCTCCATATGTCCATTGTACTTCCCTGCAGTGTTCTTTCAGAAATTGCTTGTGAAGGACCTGTGATGACTTATAGTAGCAATTCTTTCCTGGAAGGAAAGCGATTTTTATTTACAAGGCAAGAAACATGCAGAGGGTCCTCGTCAGTGTTGTCGTTTAGCTGCAATTTTGGCAAATTAATCGTTTTTGCCACTACTGGTAGAGACATGAGACAGTACGCATCTATACACCTGCAAATTCAGCTACTTCCTTCACACTATGCCTTTGATATGCCCAAGTGGAATCACTCCTTTTTTTTTTTGCCAATTATTAAGGCATACTTTGTGATTCATTTTCCACACCTCAAACGTGACATTTGCTGCACTGTGCCATTTACTTACAACTTTTTAATAACAGCTTCAAAACTAAAAAAAAACTATTAAATTATTTATATAATGTGTTTATAATAATGGTTTAAATCCACTTCCATTCGTAATGTCTCTGCTGACTAAGCTGTCCTTTAATGAATAACTAAAAGTAAAAAAAAGTATAAATATGTAACAAAACTTCCATGGAATGTAATTGATAAAGTTTTCCCTTTTTAGAACTGACCTCTGAATGAAAAGTTGCAATCTTGCAAGGCCATGATGAGTATCTACATTTTACTGTCTGTGAAGTTTGAATGTTGCTACGTGATTTGGTTTCTTACTTCAAGAAAAAGTAGATTGGAAATTCTACATTACCTCTGTGTGATGCCTGCTTAGCTTCCATTATATGATGATAAAATTATGACTTAATGTTAATGTTATGACTGATGGACATAAATTCAAGTGGGTTTATTGTCATTTCATCCATATACAGTGGTGTACAGTACACAGTGAAACGAAACAACGAAAACAAAGTGCACGTGTGTAGTAGCATTTGCAATACAGAACAATAAACAATATACAGAACTATAAACAATAACTACAGGAAGAGAAACAGTGCTGATAACCCACTGTTAGTGTGTGCAGTAAGCTGCAGATATATCCATTTTGTTTTAATGTTAACCATGTAGCAGCAGTTTTTTTTTTCTCAATATTTGGTATAATTGTAAACATTGTACTCAAGTTTTTGTGTAGACAAATTTGACAGCTGGAGATTGCGTGTGGGTGTGTGTGTGTTTTAGTCCAGTCATTCATATGTGCAGTTGTTCATACCAGACTCTGATTGTTCATGAGTCTGATAGCTTGGGGGAAGAAACTGTTGCACAGTCTGCATGTGAGATCTCTAAGTGATACCTAACTGAAGCCCTGCAGTAAAGGACCTGCACATTAACAATTGATACCTTTAGCCTTATCATGGGAAATACTGTAGAAGCCCCAACTGGGGCAAAGCTGTATCCATCCATCCATCCATAATCTTACCCTTAATCCACATGGGTTTGCAGGCCAGCCAGTGCCCACTCAGCAACTGTGGATGCAATGGCAGGAACAACCCAAGATGCAAACCCATCATAGGGCATGCACACAGTCACACACTAAGGGCCACTTTAGAGACACCATTCAACCTAAGCATGTCTTTGGACTGTGGGAGAAGTACCCAGAGTAAACCCACGCAGACACGGGGAGGACCCAGGCCGCTCCACTATGGGATTAAACCCGGGACCTTCTTGCTGTGAGGCAGCCATGCTACCCACTGAGCCACCGTGCTGTCCAGGCAAAGATGCAACTAAGACATATGTTTATTAATTATTTCCATATTAATTACCTAGCTGTATATGTGTAAGTTAATACACTTATCACCGAATTGTATTTTATGTCCAGAACCAAGACAAATAAATACTTCTGCAAGCTGTAACTTTAATCGAACGCTTAGGGCCACAGCTTGATGCGACTGGCTGCAGTGCAGACGGAGTTGTGAGTATTAAAGAGGACCACTAGAGGGTGATGAAGATCCGTATGATGGTCTCAAACACCCTCAACTGTTCATTACAGTTACAACCTTTGACGGACTACTTGGAGCTGAACGCGAGTGGGATGAAGTTTCTGCTTAAGTTAGACACTTGGTGACGCTAGATGCTTGGCCGATTAAAAATGTACGTGGTTGTGAATTGCATCAGAAGACCTATAGCACAACGTAAAGAATATATCACTCATAGGAAAGACCTACACGCGTATGGAAACAACAGGCCACACTAGACAGGTAAACAAAAGAAAGGATTGAACCTGGTCTCTTGATCTCTTAGAGCTGTGTGGCACCAAATCTACCACTAAGCAAACTACTGTAGCTCTGTGCCAGCCTTCAAAAGACAATGTAAGTGATGCAGAAAAGTGACTAGGACAAGTGAATACAACGTTGCTCTTCTGTTACTCATTCATTTTCCATACCCACTTAATCCACTTCAGGGTTGGGGGGTAGGGGGAACCAACCCTAGTCAGAACTAGGACCCATACACACACGATTGTCTCTCTATTGCTGTGACAATTTCCACAGATTACCATTCATTCCACGGATTACAGTAGTTAATTAGTGATACACACTCACCTCCACCTATCCTGAACATTTACTAAAGTAGCCTAAATGAAGACTAAATAAAAATGTTATTTTGAAATATTTCCTAATTTTGTAGCAGTATATTTAGCCGTTTCTGTAAATAATCAATTCAAATAAATACATATTGTATACATTTCCTATTGTTTTGAGAATATTTGGGGGACACAGATTCACTGGAACACCTTAAAAAGCCAGTTGACATAACACAATCGAACTCCACACAGGCAACAGCAGGACTGGAACTCTGGTCTCAGAAGCTGTGAGGCATTCTCTGTTATTTCTGACTGTTACAGGGTGATGCCCTTACAGCTGAACATCCCAGAATACAGTGAATTTCCAGGTAAGGTAAACCACAAAAAAAAGTACTTTGCATTAGCATTAACAGATCGTAATTAGATTGACTGTTTTTTGTTTACCATATTCCTCACTAACCCTTTCCCAAACTAGCAATGACACCATACTTAGTTATACTTTTACTTAACGTTATATATTCTTTGTTTTCCCCTTTCTATATTCAAATGGTGCACCTACAGGCAAAAAGACACATATTCCTGTGACATCTGGTCTTCAAAACGTCCAATCGATGAATGAATTAAAAGACAAGCAAAAAAAGAGAAGTGAGAGAAACAAATTGAAATGAGTATGATCACCATGATCACTGCAGTGCTTGTTTTAGACAATCAATAGAGACATGCTTTTAAAAGGGCCCCTGAGCAATAACAAATATTTGCAATTCAAATGAAAGTAGTCATCATGTGGATGCATTGGAAATCTATATCATTTAGTCCCTCTTTTAATATGCATATATTATATCTACCACTTGCATTGATTTCCTGCTAGTTAAAACATCCACAATGGTGAGTTAAAAGATTTTGTAGTACTTTACATTTGATAGTGAGTTGTAATTATATGTTTGGAAAACATTATGGTTCTTGCTTTACCAAAATAACAGTATGCTTGGATTATCTTTTAATTATCACCTTACTCTAAATAGTAATCTGTCAGCTTTAGTGCAAATAAGAGCTGGTCAAGGACAAACGATAGATTTAAACAAGGTTAAGTGTTTTACTCTCATCTGCATATGTTACAGATAATGGTTTTACCCATTTTCCTTGAAGATCAGGAGAGTAGTTTAATTGTTTAATCAATAGCCATTTTGTACTGCTTTCTGCACTTCAAATAAAACCCACAGTGAAAGGTACTATATAAGGAGGTGCTTGAAAACCCTACAATTTGATAAAGAAATGTAAATTAAACAACAATACTAAATGTTATACCTGGTAAATAAATTTTTGAGGAATATAATGCAGTATTACACATTTGTGAGTGGCAAAAGTTTATGAATTTTTATTTATGTCTTATTTAGTGGCCCAATTGTGTTGCAGTAAGTATTCCCAGACATTTCTGCTAACTGTTTAAGCCCATTCGTCCATAGAGGACTGCTTTGGTGGGTTTTCTCACATTAACTGCTTCCACAACATTTCTACTAGAAGGACATTTATATTTAGTAATTTCAGCAACTTCACAATCCAAGCAATTTTGAGTTAACGGTCTTGCTGAAGTGCCCGATGATGGCAGGTTGAAATTGGGGAAATTTGTACCCTGGACTTTAATTAGACAATTACCTTAACCGCTAGGTCACTATGGTCCCAAGACAGAACCACCATTTTTCACAGAGGGGGGCATGGATATTCAGCTGTAATGTCTTCAGAAACAGTGCTTCTGATTTAAACCAGAAATCTCAATTTTGGTTTCATCTGTCATAAAACATTTTCCCAGGATCATTTTACTTTTTGGAGAGCATTGGCTTTCTCCTTTAGTTACTAAGGCATGACCTTGGATTCATCTGTGACCTTCCAAACTAGTACTCTTCTTGCCCTTGGAGTCATATTTGTTTGTCAACTACTCCTGGGGAGAAAACAAATTTAAACATATTCCATGTGTTCACAATCTGTCTGACTGTGGGTGGGTTTAGTCCAAACTGTTTAGAAATTTTACAACCTATTGTGACCCTTTTTAGCCTTATTAGCATAAACAACACCCCACAAATATTTGTTGTGAAGATTAGACTTTGATAGATCTCAGTTCTGTGTCCAATCCAACCGGACTGTCAACCTATTGATTGAAAACACTTGAATATTATTTATTATTGACTCTAACATGGTACACATGCCTTTGTCACTATATAAATGCTACAGTTATTATTATTATTATTATTATTTAATATTGTGTTATTTATATAAAAAATTAATGGCCAAGGTGATTTTTGTCTCATTTAATTAACTGTGTTCTCTTTATCTACCTTTAGGACTTGGGTAAAAATCTGATTATGTAGAAAATTAGAAAGATTATAAAGGGTTCACACATTTTCGAGCACCAGTGATGGGAAATGGATGCATGAACAGTCCATGGATTACCAGTAAACCTCTTAACACTACATATTTTAAAGATACAAACGGTTACTGAAGATCTCAAGGAATAGTCATGCTTTGATGAAAACGAAGTTGTGCTGTGATTTTGATTCAGTGAATCACGTTCACAGAAGGTGTGGAAATCTGACTTTGCTCTTGTTGAGACCCAGTTCTACTCCAACCTCATGATTTTAGCAGACAGGTTGCTGAAAAATTCATGTTTATGTGGCATGGGTTACATCTGTCAGGATGGTTAAAGGTGTTTGGAGTTGCGCTGGTGCGCTTTAAAACGTCTCCCCTGAGTGCTTTTACTGCGCCAGAGGAAATCAATAGTACCTCAGCCTACTGTCACACCACCATCATTGCTTCACCATGACTGATCTTCCAGTGTCACCTCAAACCTGTCTGATCTCTCTCTCTCTCTCTCAAGCACCCCTGTCTGTGGGCCTTACTTCCTCTCCATTTTCTAATTCTGTCTCTTTACTTCTCATGGGAAATGGTGCAAACCATAGGTAGATCATATGAACTTTTCTCCGTTGTTCAAAGTACTTGGAGTCGATTCCTGAAAGATTCAATTTCATATTTCAGTCATTGGAAATGATAATGGAACCCCATAGCTTTATTTTATGCACTGAAATGTGTTTATCTCAAATTCAAATAAAGACTGAGCAAGAAAGTAGAAACGGTCTGACAAAATAGCCTCCTTACAGGCATGGCACCTGCTTATCATGGTTAGAGTTGTAGGGGAGTTTATACCAGCAGACCACAGAGCTTGTGCGGCAGTTTTTTTACAAAATATTTTTCAGAACTAGGCAGACCTTTTTCCAAAACCACT
The DNA here is from genome assembly GCA_033117975.1 of Parotocinclus spilosoma. Classification (NCBI taxonomy): domain Eukaryota; kingdom Metazoa; phylum Chordata; class Actinopteri; order Siluriformes; family Loricariidae; genus Parotocinclus; species Parotocinclus spilosoma. Next base: position 4,039,459 of record JAVSBV010000029.1, on the reverse strand, counting down.
CAGCTTTTTAAAGTTTTACATGCTCAGGATGTAGTGTTTAATAATGATTGTCTTATTTATCATGACTTTTATCTTCAAAAGATCTACAACTTTTACTACATGTCTGTGTAGTGGCTTAGGAGCTAAACCAGCGGTCTCAATCACTGATGAAATGTCTTACCATGATATACACAGGGAATAGCATACAAAATGACTTCAATACACCTATATTAGAACCAAATATGAGTCATATATGTGTATATCTTTTTTCTGTGCACAATGTTCCATCTTAAAACTTCCTTTAAACTGTTTCTTACCACTGCTTCAGTACTTCCAGTACACTAACTAACACAAAGTAAGTATTAATCTGATTGTCTTCAACATCGGAGGCAGGTCCCACCAGAGTGCAGGAACTCCCTCCATCGGTTGGACATTAGGAGACG
>JAVSBV010000029.1:4008678-4029518 GCA_033117975.1 Parotocinclus spilosoma | reverse complement strand
GGCGTACCGCTTGATTTGACCTCGGACAGGGGTCCTCAGTTCACGTCTGAGCTGTGGACTGCGGTGGCGGAAAACCTTGGTGTCAACGGCCTTTGCGAGAGGTTCCACCGTACTATGAAGGCTGCCTTACGGGCTACGCTTGCAGACAGTAAGGATAAGGATAAAGGATAAGGATAAAGGATAAGGATAAACTTTATTGATCCCTTTGGGAGCGTTCCCTCTGGGAAATTGAGGTTCCAGCGTCAGCAATTACAGTACACACAAGAGGAAGGTAGAAAGGTAAAAGAGAGAATAAAAAAGAAATAAAATAATTAAAGGAATTAAAGAAATATATGCCTATATACATATATACATATATATTATAACAATATAACAATATTGCACATAATAGGAATTATTGCACATAATAGGAATAATTTCATATTGTTTATGTAATATGAGGAATGGACAACTGTTCCTTCCCATCCTCCTCTGTCCACCTGTTATCCCTCCTCCCCCCCTGAGAGGAGTTGTACAGTCTGATGGCATGAGAGACAAAGGAGTTTCTCAGTCTGTTGGTCCTACACTTGGGGAGGAGCAGTCTGTCACTGAACATGCTCCTCTGGTTGATAATGGTGGTGTGCAGAGGGTGACTGGCATCGTCCATGATGTCCAGTAGTTTGTCCGTAGTCCTCTTCTCTGCCACCATCGCCAGAGAGACCAGTTTTATAACAACCACAGAGCCTGCCCTCCTGATTAGTTTGTCCAACCTGGGTGTGTCTTTCTTGGATATGCTGCCCCCCCAGCACACTACAGTGTAAAAAAGGACACTGGCAACCACGGACTGGTAAAAGATCCACAGGAGTTTCCCGCAGATGTTAAAGGACCGCAGCCTCCTCAGGAAGTACAGCCAAGTACAATGTGTTGACAAACAGGAGATCCTCTGCCCATCTTTGTTCCCCAAAGACTCAGCCTTTACTGAATACTGCTTTTGTACCATGATTATGTACCATGTATCATGATAATAATAATAATAATAAGAAGAAGTTGTATTTATATATTGCCTTTCTAGTGAAAAGTGGCCCAAGGACACTTTACAAGCCATAAAATTATAATTACCTGTTGACATCACCTGTTTGAAATCAGTTTATTTATTTATTTATTTCATTTTATTTTTTTTATTTCACTTATAGCTCTGTATTACCCCATTCTATATTTTTGGAATGTGTTGCAGGCCTCAAATGCAGAAACGAATGTTTACACAGATGTCCGCAATGTAAGAAAAGTTAATGTAAGAAACACTGTGTTTTTTTAAGTTAATTTATCCATACTCTCTCAACTTTTTCTAATTTAAGGTTTTATTTTCAGAAATACTTAATTTGTTTCTGATTACAATGATAATAACTCTGATAATTTCTCTGACAGATTTTGGGATCTTTATACCTTGTACACGTGTATATGCACATGCTGAGGTTGGTCCTGTTGGGGGAATGACAGGAAGTTAAAGTATACCACAAATTGATTCTGGAGAGACATAGGGTGTCAGGGCAGGGGTCATAAAGGGATTTTGTGTGTGTGCCCACAGTGTGGGTGTGCTGGGTGTTAGAAGATTATCTGGTATGATTATGTACCTGGAGCATGTTTATATGTGTGTGCTTATGTTTAACAACATGACTGACAGGAGATTTCAGAGGTTTATTGTACTGCATGCGTGTCTGTGTATTTGGGGCCCATTTGATTGTTGGTGGAGGAGGGGAAACAGGCCGCAGGGGTGTAGGTAGTGCAATTTCTGGGGATTAAAGGGCTGATAAGGAGTCAGAGTTGGAGTGAAGTGACTGTGCACTGATCCTCACATCTGTTGAAGCTCAGGCTGTCGTCAGCGGTAGACACACACAGACACGAGAGTGCTATCAGTAACTTACATGATGGTGGAACAATCTAACATTGGATTAAGTGTACTTTTACAGTACACTTTCGATTAATATATCCATAATGGCCTGACATCACTGTTAATTTGTGCCACAACCACACTTTCCACCTTATTTGACTTAACCTTGCCTTTGTGATTCTGTTTGGTCCTTCAGAGTGCTACAGAAGTCTATCATTTACTGATGTATGTATTTTCTGCACCCTTTTAAAAGTAAGAGAATAATTTACTGTAAAATATATCAGTAAATAGTGTAATACTAAAGTGGTCATCCTATTACATGTAAGCAAACCCCTATACAAGACATGATGTTCATGTTGATATGAGATTTGAAATAAATCACTGAAACGCCCAAAGTAGAAAAATATAATTATCTATATTTGTGTCTATCTATTTAAGATGAAGAATACCGTGCATGGAAGTAGCATTTGCCAGTCTTGGTTTCTTCAGCATTATTCAAGGACAAAACAAAACATATTTATCACTGTCTTTTAATCACATCAAAAAGAAATATAGTGCCACCCCAGGGTGTTGGCAGGAATATGCAGTGCTCTGTGATATTATTGTTTCCAGTGCTGCTAAACAATCTTGAAAATTGACTTAGAATAAATGTATTTTAAATATGATAACTCAAGGATGCCCTAGCGAATATAGAGGCACTCTTTGTCAACTGTGTTCAGAGGGCACAGCACAATAAAGATTAGGAGCACTGTGTCATGCAGAACTATTAAGCCTTCAAGCACTCTTCCGGTTTCCCAAGTATTTTCTTTGCTATTGACCTTAACTAAGTGCCTGAGGACTGAGATGACATGAGCAAGCAAAACCAGAGCATTATTATTGCCCAGAGTATGCAATATTTAAAAAACTCTATGCATTCCAAAAATACAATAACCTTGAAATTAGAGTTGACGTGTTAATGTGGATGATAGAAGCATTCCTTTTTATGTTCAGAAGAAAACAAAACAATGACATCTATATCAATAGCATTAATCACTGATTTTGCCTCTGTTATTCCTCAGTGACTTCAGTATAATCAATAATAAAATTGCTCAAAGCCAATTCTTGAGATTCCCCTTTCTCTTTGTGCTGAGGTGTGCTTGATTAGGCTATATTGTAGATCCTGGTGTTTTCTGAGTGCACAGAACAGGTAAAAACAAGACCTGATACAAAAAGCCACTCTTGATTATACATATATAATTTCCTACACCATAGTCCTCTGCAGTATATATTCACAGGACTGTGGCGTTCTAACAGTTAAGCTACCGGACTATGAAATGCTATTAAACACTGCCATCCCTGCCATAGTTTGACCATTGTACAAGGCTTGGGCTGTACATTGTATCAGCTGTAAGTCACTCTGGATAACGCCACCAGCTGTAAATTGGGATCACACTGACATAGAGGTGTATCTGCAGTGGTTTTACGGTGCATGCCATATTAGTGCGCTGAAAAGGAAAGAGTGCTGCTGAGAGACACTGAGGCAACTCCTGCTTCTAATGATCCTTTCAATTAGAGAGAAGCCCCAAGGTGCTCGCACAGCTGCCTGCTTAAAACACCTCCATCTCGTAACGCCTGTCTGTGCCACTGCACGGTGCGGCGGCATTTAAGTCAATATTTTGTTAGAAACCGCCTCCCATCCATTATTGAGTAAATTGAGCCATCAGTGTCTCTGGACATTTGGGCCTTAAATGAAATCTATTTGCCGATGCCTCAAGGATTTGTGCATTTGATGCGGTAACGCTGATTAGAAGGAATACACAGCAGGGCTTCATATTAGTGTGGCTGAACATTTCTGTTAAATAATGACCCCTCAAGCTTCGCTTCGGTGCATTTGAAGTGGGAATTGAAGAGTCAGCTGAGGTATGAATTCCAAATTCTTCTCCATAAATTAAGTGGGAGTTTGGGCTAATCACAGAGAAGATGTTCCCGTCAGCCTGACCTCGAGCTGACGAATCCACTTGTTAATATAAACAACAGCTTTCCAATTCAGCCACCCTGCCCATCAGCTAGCCGTTAGTGCCTTCTCACTGTGCAGGAAAACTCTCCTTAGTCCCCATTGATCGGGCCCGAATCAATGCTTTTAAAAGCCTTACACACTCTTTAGTTACGAGCCAAGGCGTGCATGTTGTGCTCTGACCTGGCTGTATTGATTAGCAGAAGGAGGCGGTGAGAGGAGAAAGGGATGGACGCTGGGTTTTTTCACATTTACTCTTCCTTGTTGCCCGCATTCATTTTCAGAGAATGGAATAACAATTTCCATTAATGCCATATTTTTCTCTATTGTAAAATCTTGTTTAATGTGTCCTAATTGGGTTTCCTTTCCAAGTGATACCAACTGACATAGAGAAAAGGGTAAAAAAGACAGCAAGTCTGTAGTTTACTCACTGTCATGTGTGCTTTGACCTCTATCTGTTTTTTTTTCTCCTACATTCGTATGACCTCATCTTCTAAAGTCATATCCCCTTCTCCAAATAAAACTCCCTCCAGAACACTAGCATATTCTAAGCTCTTTTACAGTTTGACCTCATGATATTGGCTAAGGTAAATGACTAAAAATCCATACTTAAATTTAAATATTATGATTAATTTCAAATGGGACAAAATATGCCCGTTCCAATTATTCTAGGTTAAAATGTTAATTTGGTATGCGTGTCAAAGGAATATTAACCAGTGTTCTGCAGTAATGGGGTGAGAACAATGGTATAAGTGGATGTAGATTTATCAGATGACTCTTCAGTTGGACCCTTTTAACAGAGCTACTGCGTTTCTTCTCAACATGTGCAGTTAATAGTTTAGAATGCACAAGTACAGCGTGTGGCTGAAAATGGTTTTAAAGGCAAGAAATGCTTGGGTGAAACCCTCTTTAGTGTATCAGTGTAAACATGTTCTAGTAAATTATGTAGGTAGGTTTAATGCGGCTTGTAATATTAAAGTGATAGTATATCCCTGCACTTTCCCCATAAAGCTTTTTGTAAACGCAGACTCAAAAAAAAACAGCTCTTGACCATGTCTACAAACTCCAACTTTGATTTTTAAAGGGATTATGTCTCTTTTTTAGGTTGCTGCTGTTTCTTTTCAATGCTTTGTGGCCAAAAAAAGTGGCATTACCTCTGTAAGCCATGAGGTCTGAGATGATTCTGTGACGTTTGTTGCTGTTGGACCCCGTATTTCCAGTGGTAATAGGGAATCTGAGATAATCCCATCTATCTTCATGTGGAGTTTTCCACATTTCAAAATGTACACATTTAATCCATTTTAAAACGCTCTTTGGGCAATTTTAGCCTGCTTACTCTTGCACAAAAATATGGCAAAACACATTTCATAAGAAGATAGCTTGTGAATGTAATATCCCATCTAGTGTGCACAATAATCTCTCAATTATAAATTTGCACTCTGTGTACAAAACTCTTGCTTCATCCATGAAATTATGGACAGGAGGCCTATATATAAAGCCACTGACTGTTTTTGGAGCCTCCAGATACTGCACTTAAAGGCAAACCAGGAATGTATAAACAAGTCTTTGAAGAATATGATACCCAAATCCTTACAATCCCAGAATACATCATGTAAAATGTCGGAAGATTTGTGTAAAGTAAATGATTTTTTAAATGCCTGGGTCAGAGAGGTGCTAAAATAGACATTAGCACACATACATTAAGAGTTTAAGTGAATGAGTCTACAGAGTGTCATCTTTCACAGTTCTACAGTCCTAATCACAATTTGCTGATGGGAAATGATGCAGATTCTCAAGATTTCTGGTTCTGAGCTTAATCATTTTGTGGACTAGCACTCTGACATGTTTGGTAAAACTAGACAATGTATAATTTATTAACCACACCGCCTCTCATATATAATGAAAAAAGATAAAACTTAATTTAATCATGACACTTCACTCTGTATATTACCATTATTGTTTACAAAAATAAAGACTGGCTGACAGAAAAGAAGCTTATCACTGCCTGGATGAGATCATGCATGTACGGTAAATGTTCTTATCGTAGAGACTCAATTTCATGAATTTCAGACATTCAGTGTGGGAATATGAGGAAGTCAAGAAACACAAAAAGATGTGCAGCCTATAGTAATGTAAAACAGTGAATAATTAACTTTGGCCTTTGGCTCGGCTTTCATATTGACTGATGCCTTCAACAACTGAGCAATATAATAACTTCCTGTATAACCTATACTTCAACCAATAGCGTTTGATAAAAATTCCACTTTGAATACAAAAAGCTTTACATAAACTGGGCATTCACGCGCGGGCTGCATCAAACTCGTCTTTCTGACCTAAAAATCCAGTTTCTCATCTCGATCAGATAAATAAAGAGAAGCAAAGTGATTAGTGTTTGCCGTGTCTCTCCTCCTGTCTTAGATCTTGGCAGATCTCGGCCGCTGGCTTTGCTCTGAGCGCTCTGTGCAGCACCACCTCGTTTAATCCGGGGTTGGAGGTCGCAGGTCCGAACGCGCTGTAGTTCGTGAAGGCGGGATAAAAAGCGGACGCGTAGTAGAAATGTCTCGGGAGTAATGGAGGAGCACTTGTAGGGGAGCAGGAGGGAGAGAGCGCGCCCGTGTTGATGATGAGCGGGTTCTGAGAGGCTCCACTTGTCGGAGCTCGCTCTCTGTTACTCTTATCCGACGTGGCGATCTCGGCCAGAGACCACAGTTTGGGCTTTGGGGTCGGGTTCGTGGAATGAATGACAGATGTTCCATGGCCGGGGGACTTTAGGCTGCTTAGAGGTTCCCTTGGACCGGCGGGCGTCTCTCTTCCGATTCTGCCTGGCACAGTCTGGGGAGAGGACGTGCTGGCCAGTGAGTCGCGGTCATCACGGCTGCACGGGTCAATGCTAAGATCCGTTTCATCGTCCGTGTGCTCCGTCTGCTTCTCAGTTGTGATTAGTGCAGGACTGACCCGCAGGCCATCTGAACAGGAGTAAAAATACATAATCAATATTAACATAAATCTCTTCCTAATAATAACAATCTCAAACTCTGAGTGTCGCGATAGGTAATAACCGGGCACAGCAACAACAACAACAACAACAATAATAATAGCCTAATAAAATAATAGTTGTTATTATTATTTTTGTTGTTACTGTTGTTGTACGCATCTTCATCGGGGTACCGCTATACACTTTAGAGTCTACCAAAGTAACTGACTGCAACTTTAAAAAACTTTATTTCTGTGATTAATATCGACATCCATATTTTTCTGGAAGCTATTGTTCTTCAATGTGCTGGAGTTTACAAAATTGGCTTACACTTGCACTTAAACCTGTTGATATGCTTAATTAATATAAACAACAACAACAACAATACTACTACTACTACTAATAATAATAATAATGATAATTTTAATTATCATTATTATTATTATTATTATTATTATTATTATTATTATTATTATTATTATTATTATGTTATTGTTATTTCTATCAAATTGCTGATTGTACCTTTAAACGAACAATTCTGTGATTCGTATAGGCCTAAATGGATTTTAACCAATTTAAGTCATTTTGGTTGTTCGAAACACCTATAGCTTGAGTCTATATTTCTCTTAAAGTAAACTCGTTTGTGTAATAATTATTAGTAATAATAATAATAATAATAATGCTCAAATGCAAATTTAATCAAATGATTTATGGTCATTTAAATGACATAATGTTGTCACCTAATTCTTTGGTCGACTCTGTCACGTCTGCTGTCTTAATCGCCTCGTCTTCATCATCATTCCTCTCTAAGTCGATGTTATCTTCCTCATCTTCATCCTCACTTCTGTTCCGTGGGGTCCACGTCATCTTGTTTTCCTTCTTCAGCCTCCTGCGTGCGTTGGCGAACCAGGTGGAGACTTGGGTGAGGGTCATTTTGGTGATGATAGCCAGCATGATCTTCTCACCCTTGGTGGGGTACGGGTTCTTCCTGTGCTCGCTCAGCCAGGCTTTAAGAGTGGCAGTGGCGTCCCGGGTAGCGTTTTTGCGGTACGCAGGATCTCCGAGCTGAAAAGCTCCCAGAGGACCTCCATATGGGTGAGGGTAAGCCAGAGGTGCAGTCAGACCCGGTGACTGCTCATAAGGGGAACCCTGAAGAAGTGACATGATATAGATTGTTTATTCAATAAACAGTAATTGGCTGAAGCACTTTGGTCACACATACACTGAGACAATCAGTTTTATCTCTCTAACGAGCAGGTCTTTCTTCTTTATATTTGAATTATTACTATTTATTATCATTATTATAGGTGGCATAAAGAGAATAACAGAGCTTATTGATTTAACTGACACAGACTTGTAAGTTATCCGACAGGAAAATAATATTAATGGAAATAAAAGAAACATAGCCTACAAACTTTACATTATTTACTTTCCAAATAATGTGTGATATCAGGCTGATTAGGGCCGTTATTTAGGTTATATTTCAATTATTTATATGCTTTTGATAGCAATTTATTTTACACTAGACACTTTAACGTATAGCCTTCTCTAAAATGTCATGGAAGTAGGGCTATAAAATTAGCAATGGTTCACACAATAAAAACTTGTTAATGGCACGTTGTGTCAGATGGTGTGGAGAAATGCCGGATAGGGTATATATATATATATACAACAAAAGAATAGGGGATATTTCATTATGGGATATATCATTAATATCCCCTAATATCTGTTAACAGTATGTATAGCAAGGTTAAAAAGTTTTTAATGGGAGAAACTTCTCAGTTATACATTAGAGCTCGAGGTTGATACAGCCACAGTCAGTGCCGGTGACATTGATCAGAGACTCACCACGAATGAAGAGAACTGCGCTGCTGAAGCAGGCTCTGATCCGTACTGGAGCGAGCTGAAGGCTGCAGTTTGGTTGTTAAAAGCTGGATTTCCAGTGTAAGGAGCGAAAGCAGAGCCAGAGCTCGGGTTTCCTCTGGACAGCTCATCTGTGCGCGAAGCCACTAACGCACCCGAGCTGTATGAAGGACACGAGTAGAGAGCCAGAGGACTGGGCGCCTGGTACAAGTAGCCCTGAGGGTAAGCCATGCTGAAAATCGCTACTGCTTCACTGTGCGCAATGTTTCCCAGAAGTACGATCACATTGGCACGGACTCGGGCGCGCTCTGAACTGTGCAAGATCACATATCATTCGGAATCAGTTCATGTGATGGAAGCCCATCGGTCTGCCTTTAATTGCTCTCCATCTGATCCGTTCCGCCGCACGACTCTGCAACTGTTGATAAGAACGACTTGGAGGGTGAGAAATGAATAGAGATATTCCAGTGGTCCTGTGCTGGAGACTTGAGACGGTTTAGCAAAAGGAATTGCAGGGTAAAAGGGAACGCTCATGCAGAGCTTCCTCGGTCCATCGAGATAATTGGTGGACTGTCTCTCTCTCTCTCTGTCTCTCTCTCTCTCTCTCTCTCTCTCTCTCTCTCTCTCTCTCACACACACACACACACACACACACACACACTTCCCATTACCCGTTTCCTATACAACCATTAACAAACTGACCTATCATAAGATTAATAGCTATACATCGCATGGATGTTAGTGTGTTAATGAAACATAGGCTCACATAATAATATCGGCTAATTAACTCCGTTTATACAAACGAGACTTTGGTATATTTATGTCAAATAGTCTTTCTCCCATGTATTTACTTCTTTGAGCATCTATGAAGGATCAGGGTAAATGCTTGGTATGACTATATGGAGGACAGTCAAATTTATATGCATCAATTATTTCCTACAAGGATAATTGTTTGTTTACAAAAAAAGAACAACAACATTAATACTACTACTACTACTAAAATATCTCCTACTTTTTCTGAGCACTTTTATAATGTTAAACCGGAAAAAAACAGACTTGATTCCAATTACTATGGTTAAGGTGAGCACTGTTTAAATAGTGCAACTTTCCTATGAACTGATTTGTTTTAAGATACTAAGCTTAAGGTTAGGATTATGCTATGGCTATTTATAATGTATATGTTGTTAATGGAAGATTACAAAATATTGTATATTTACATCTTGTGAGTACATTTGGCTGGTCCTCATGAGGACATTTTTTTTTTTCTTTTTTTACAAAAACTGCACCAAGTAAAGGATAGGTTAGGTATATGTAGCATAAATTAGCTTTAGCAGTGATTATGTCAATGGAAAATCCCCGCAATGTTAGTAATACATGCTGTATGTGTGTGTGTGTGTGTGTGTGTGTGAGAGAGAGAGAGAGAGAGAGAGAGATACTGGAAGAGAAATAGAGAGAAAGAAAGAGAAGGAGAGAGAGAGAGAGAGAGAGAGAGAGCGGCAGAGGACGCAGTTGAGTTAAGCTGGACAGTGTTTAGCGCTTTAGCGGTATGGGCGGTGATATTATGGGTGAAATGGCAGCAGCTTCTTGAGAACAGATAAAGAAAGTTGGAGGTTCACATCGATAAAGCAGAGGAATAGTTAAAAAAAACAACGAGCAAACGCTGGAGGTAAATCTACAGGTAGTCTACATTACATATGTTATAGACATATAGGCTAGATATATGTTTAATAGTAGCAACCTTAAGTGTATTGTGTAATCCCGAGCTATATTTGTTGTCTCGGATTTGTGCTACAGAAAAGTCTGACATTTCGTCCTCACAGGCCTTATTTCAGATCTGTTAACTGCTGTTTGAGATATCGAGCTGTAGCAGGTTAGTTTTCAGCATGTCATGCAGATTGCCATCTGTCAAGGCCAGTTTTTGGTTCCTCCTTGAGCTATGTGAAAGAAAGCACTAAGCTAATTTGCGCTTCTATTAATAGGTGAGAGTACTTAGCAGACCTGCTCCAGCTTGGAGAAAGTTGTCTAAATGACAAGGAAATGCCTATGGCTATACACCAGCGCCACTAAATGTATATTTAATCATGGTACATTTAATATAATAGCACAATATTAAATAATACTGTATATGTACTGTATAAGTTTAAAATATAATGAACACTATGCCAGTGTAGGAGATGCTATTATTGCTAATTATTCTTTTAACATATTACTTATATATGTTTCATAATTGCAATATGGAAGAAATGCTAATGGTTTATTAGAGATTTATGTTGCACATTGATACATAAAAGCAGAAACAAGCTAGTTTGTGTAATCAAACGTAAAAGATCTTACATCAGCATGAATGGTATAACTGGCACATGTATTTAAAAAAGCTAATTTCTGCGTTTAAAATGGGCAAAACAAAATATCTTTGTCAAGAATTACTTCATCATATTGTCAGTTTGTTAAAGAAGAACATTCCTTTGGTTAGATGGGCAAAAATTGTCCGATTATGAAAACACTGTAAAGGGAGCGGGAGGCCTGGATGCACAACTACACAAAAGGACAAGTACATCAGTCTGTAGTTTAAATAACTGATGAGTCCTTCCTCTTTAGAGAACACGCTAAATATCAGTGAAGAGAAAAAGTTGCCCTATCAAATTGGGCAAAACGACACAGACATTGGCCCTTTAGCTCTTGAGTAATAAACTTGTGGGTAATGGTTCTAAAGAAATGTCCTACAAACCAGTCACACTGCTAAGAAAAGCTACAGAGAGTGTGAATTTAAATGTTTTTAAGACTGACAGTTAAAAGGGCAAATGCTTGCAAATGGATGATTGTTTTATGATAGCAACGTTTGACAAATAGTATTGCCTTAGAACATAGTCATAACATGCTGACTGTTTAGACTGTAAATTCAAATTAATTCCTTCTTACATTTTCATACCTGCTTAGTCCAATGCAGGGTCATGGGCAGCCAGGCTTATGTAGAAGCACAGGCCAAAATGCTGGAACAAACCCTAGACAGCATGCCAATTAATTACAGAGCACATATGCACACATGCACACTCAAACTACTTACTCTAGGTCAATTTAGAGACAGCAGTTGACCTAACCCATATCTTAGAATGGGAAAAATATGCAAACTCCATACATTTGGAGTCTGGACCAGTCTACTACAAATTCTGGTTGAGTTAAAGCTATCTTAATGACAAAATCCTCACTATTAAACAGCAGTGTTTACTAGGAAATCTTACACTATTTGAACTATATTTTTAATCATGTCATAATACCTTGGGAATTTAGCAAATTCAAATAGCATGATTGAAATTGTGTATTGTGTGTTGAAAGTGCTATCTTTTCCCAAATAGTCACACAAAGATGTACGATTAATAAGACTTTTCAAGATGCTTTTTCTTCCTTTTTTCCTTCCCACTTGTCAGTCAATAATGCAAGCTATGATTTGATATCAGATGAAATGTCATTTCACGGCGAATCTTCTCTTTGCTCTTTTTTTAGATGGTAGATGTTTACAGCAGCGAAAATCCATCTTCCCCGGTATTGAGAAGGTAACTGTACATCATGGCTATAATGTGATATATCAGCAGAATTAAAGAAACAGTATGTGCTGTGGTGTTATGAGAACTAAGTTGCTAGTGTACTTATAGGATTTTTTATTTGCTCTTTTTATAGAATCAAACTTCTTATTTAATGAACAAAATCTGCTCTCAACCCGAGACAGAATCTGATAAACAAAAGTCAGCTTCTTTTCAAACACATTAGCTGTGATTGATTTATCAGCGACACACCGTAGGTAGCATAGAAGACTCATAAAGCACATAATTTACAGTCATAACCGCAGGGTGGCATCAAACTGTTACGGCACTGAAATGCCATGGAACGACAGTACCCTCTTTGTGACAAGACAAATGACGTGTAATGTGCCATGCTGCTGTAGATTGTAGTTTTATTTGAGAATGAGTCAATAACCCCAGTGGCTAAATGAATATTGATTGAATATAATGAAGCTTGAATAATCGGAGAATGCAGAAGAACACCCTTCCCTCTCTCTTCATGCAGCTTTTGATACATGGCTTGTAGTCCTCGGATAAAATGATGCGGGCTGTAATAAGATTGCAAGAAGTGTCAGTGAAGTTGCTTTGCTTATAAAGCACAGTAGTAATTGAATATTGCACCTGTATTTTATCACCTGTATTCCACATCGGACAATTAGTGGACTTGGTGATGAGTGTGTCTCAGAAATGTATTATAGATATAATCGATTGCACAATCTTATGACATATAGCTGATCAGTATTAATCTTGAGACATATTCATTCTCACAGGCCTACAACCTGTCTATTATAAATTAAAACTGTCAAATAATGAAGCTGTTTAATCATGATTAATTGCATGACTTCTTATAATGTTAATTGCGATTAATTCCTTTTTAGCCCGATCCTACTGGACCTTGTTTATTCCCAATGAGCAACATAAGCTTCAACAAAATGCATGCCTTTTGCTGGCGTAAAACAGGACAAAACTAATATCTGGTTATCCACTGAGGCTACCCCTAAGAGGCCAAACAATGCATAGCGACTCATCACAAAACAACCCCATACAACAGCAAATTTTATTTTGAGGTACTTTTCTAAGAAACAGCATGCATAAGTTATCTAAAGTGCCATGCTATGGAGTGTCAGAGTGGTGATTAAATCTTAAGTCATACAGTAGTGAGCATAGTGTTTTATGGCATGTCCAAATCATTAGTAGCGCACTATAAAATATGAGGAATGAATGAAACAGTGATTAGGGGACCATTTCAGATGCAGGCCCTAACTACAGGTGCTTCACATGGTCAAGCAGAGAAAATGTGATGAATTGACCTTTAAAAATGATCAGGGTTAAAATATTATTGTGTTAGTATGTTACTAACACTTTGGGACAGCCATTTCGACAGCCTATTGTAAATCGTTTGGTCGGGGAGTTGTAAGGTTAGAGGAAGGAGTTAGAGTCATAGCTCTTCTTGTCCATTTATTTGTAATAAATCAGACAGACTATCATGCTTGTTTGCTTTGATGAAGAGTTTGTGAGATCAGCCTTCTCCGTAGAGCCAATAAACAACAAACATTTAGGCCAGTTGCTTTTTAATTCTAACACTCTTAAACTAAAGCTTGAGAATGGGCTTTGTCTAAATAAAAAGTAACAAGCTGTTTACTTTGTTGTCTTCGAGCGGTCTCTGTCTTATCTTGGAATTAAATCCAGACAAAGATTAGAGATTAGCAAAGATTTGCTCAAACCAGTTTACCGCTTGTATGTTTATGTTTACTCACCACTTTAAATCCTGGTTGGTATTTCTTGTCTGGAGACCATCTACACTGTGTCTGCTTTAGGGTAGTGTAATAAGAAGCCAAGAAAATCCTGAGAATTATCTGCTAACAAACTAACAGTCTTAACTGCTCCATTTTCCCATGGTGTGTTTTGACCTTAGCTGGATCTTATGGTTTTGCACGCCTTGCTGTAGCCAGAAGTTTTGAGTGTATCATATGTCAATAGAGGTAAATAAACTCTAAGGCAGGATCTGTAGTAATCAGCAAGGATTAACTTAAGTATTTGAAGCAGCTGAGGACTAGAATTTTTAGTTTGCACTTTTTAGCGTGCCATATCACCTACATCAATAAGTGTTTTTTGAATCATAATGGTTAAAGCAGTGCTCACAACAGCAGTTCTTTTGATCTAATCCCTGTGTGAGCTGTCATTTCTCTACTGATTACGTATTCTTTATTTAGTACATGTCCAGCAGTGAATATAAAAAAAAACTGGGTTTTAAATAACACACTTGACAATAACATTCAGAAGTCCTAAACACTTTTATATACTGGCACACATATTGAAGGAGAGATAATTGATCAGTTGCTTCATGCAGACAACATTCCTAATTAATTATAAGAGCTTGAATTACACTTACGAGCCATTACGAGCAGGAAAACAATTCCTTCTGTTACAAGGCATTGTGTAAAGTATACCCTTTGGGTATGGATGTTTGGAGTGCGCTGAATAACCAAATGTTTTACTGTGGCATTCTTATCTAATGAAAGAGAAGACATGTCTGTAGAAATGGAGGACTGAACAGCTGTGACGTGAGCAAAGCACTGTGGGACATTTTACCGTGACACCTCATTGGTTGGAGCTGTACATGCCACAGGATTCTTACAATTGTGTTTCAGTTTCTGCTATAGAAATAAAAATAGAATATTTCCCCCTATAGAAATTATTCTAGTTTAGTCTTTAGTGAGATTTCAGATTTTATGAAGGACTTGTTGGTCAGTGGAGGAGCTTAAAAAATTATCAGCTGATTGGATGAGTGCAAATGTGACTGAATGAATGATATGGTTGTACAAATCTTTTTCTGGCAGTATGAAAAACAAACCTGAGGATGATCACACATCTGTTTTTCTTTGTAAAGATGTGAAATTTTAGATGCCTCGTGACAATACCACTGTCAGAAATACACACTGTTGCTGCAATGGCCCTAATGAACATGACCAGCACTATAAATGGCATGAGCCCCTATGGGATTCTGCCGTCCAAATTAAGTGCAGCGGAGGTTGAGCCGGGACTGAAGTGTGACAGATGAACTGTGGTTAATGGCCACTTACAGAGAGGTCTCATCTCCACTGGGCCATGCATGCACATCAGCAGGTGACTAAAGCAGAAGCTCTACTTGTCAAACTGTCCCATTACCGCCTAATGAAGAGTAATCATGCCGCTCTTGAGTGAAATGTTATTCTTGGCTAAAGGGTATTTGTGCTTGTCAGCCCATTTTATATTAGGACAGAGTTAAGTGGACATTATGCATTTATGGTTATGTCAATGGGAAGTTTTGGTAACATAAATATCTCTCTTGTCTGTGTGACAAACTTGACATATTTCCCATTAGCCAATTCCCATCCTATAACCAAAGTTTATTAAATTACGCATGTCTTAACTTTAAACTTTATGATATGTATACTTGGTCAGACGCATCCTCAAACACATCCGGAAGACGTTGATTTGAAGATGTTAACAAGTAATTGTTATCCATTGGCAGGAGTCGTGGCATCTAATCCACCAGTCCTAATCAATCCCATCCAACACATCAGAAGAACAAAAAACTTGCATGTGAATTGATCCCCCTCAACTTAGAGGGAATCCTCAGCGACATAGCTGGGTGTTAAACTCCCTATCACAACACAACCCCTAGATTGTCCCAATAATTTCCTGCTCATCGACGCTCAGGTGGAGATCAAGATTCAAGTAGACAAGCCCTAGGACATGACAGTGGATCAGGATACAGATTCTGCTGAACTGAACCTGGATTAGAAGAGTCAGCTGAGACAAAAAACACAAGACATGGATCTCACTAAAATGGCTCAAGTGAACCTAAAAAAGACAGTGAACACAGGAAACATAGCATCACACTTGACTCAGCTTTCAGAGCAGTGGCACCATGAGGGGGCGGTCCCAGCAGTGATGGTTACCACATTTGAAGAGGTGAGAAATGAGTAATCTGTACTTTATGTACACTATATGGCCAAAAGTTTGTATACAACGTTTCTGATTAATGAGCTCTGCTATTTCAGCAACAATCACTTGTTTCATATTACTAATCATACATTTCTGGATTGTTTGTAGATAGATATTGGTAGTAGAATGGGTTGTATTCTACCTTACTGACTTGTAAATACCTTACTAACTATAGATATTACATATTCATAGGTTTTCACTTACAACAAGATTTTACAAAAATCCAGAGAATAGAGAATTGGTTTGCCACATTTATTTGAGAACTTGCATAGGACCTTCTCCTTCAAGGGGTCCATCATACATCTTAACACCTTTAAAAATGCAGCATCTGGGGCCATGGTTTGATCCCAACATCGGACAGTGTCTGTGCAGTTTGCATGTCCCCCTCCATGCATGTGTGGGATAACACAGGGTGCTCCAGTTTCCTCACACAGTCCAAAGTCTCTTGCAGTTCATTAATTAATTTATTTGCTCCATTTTTATCCACTGAACCGTAGTCAGGTTTTCAGAAAAGCCAAAAACCAGCAAATTAGCTGGCAGGAACAACCCCAGACAAAGTGATTCATAAACTCACTCACACACTGAAGCCACTTTAGTAACATAAGTTAACCTAGCACATGTCTTTAAAATGTCAGAGGAATCCATAGTACCCAGAGTGAACACAAGGAAACAGGGAGAACATCAAACCACCTAAGTCTGGGTCAGGATCGAACCACTATCGTGCCACCTTTATAAGGTTAACTGAATACACTAAATAAGTGTTTATGACTAGCTTCAGTGTTCCTTGTGCTTGTTGTATGATGTTACGTAAAGAAAATTCCCATTCCCAACTTGAGAAATGCATATTCTAACCATGAATGCCAAATGTCAGGGCTTAAATTAACTGTAGAAGAGGATTTTACAGTCTTGTTCCAGCCCTTTTAGAAGAACAAGGCTATTGTAGCAAAGAAAGAGGGATAGTTCAACTCAATTCTAATGTCATTTTTGGGTGTCCACAAACTTTTGCTCATATAGTGTTGATTAATGAATGTCAAATAATGTATGTACATGTATGTAATTTTAGTCCTTTATTAATTATATTCTGTAACTATTATTTAGATTTAAAAATACTTGTGCATTGTGTCTCCAGTTTGTGTCATTGTAATACATTTTTGATAGTTGTTATATATTTTTATTTCAGATTCCACTTTATTAATTGAATTAGCTTGTATTTATTTGTTCCATAAGGATTATTTGTTGTCAACAGGTGCAAGGTCTTTTTGTTTTGATATCAGTTGTTTTAAGCGGGGCCTCTTTGAATTTGTTGCAGAAGTTCTGCTTTGCACCTGGGTAACTGTCAATATAGTGTGTGTCTGTGACACCACCAGATCTGTTAAACAAGAGGGAAAAAACTAAAGATGTGGGCCATTATTATCCAGCCAATTAGGACAAGTGGTTTAATCGCCTCTACCTGCCTGGCAGGCATGTTAGCGGTTAGTTCAGAATGCTCCTTCTCTTTCACTAGCATTCAGGCATTGTGGTCTTTGAAATTGAGTGTAAATAGAGCTACATGTAACTTCTACCAAACTTCCCTACCTTTACTTCAAAGACTGAAGTAAAGAGGACTGAAGTGGTGCAGCAAAGTCATCTCCCTGAGCAAAGTACTTATTATATAACTGCTTGGATTAAACCTGAAAGATTGCAACAAGTCACCCTGGATAACACTGTCTGCTAAACACTGCAAATGTAAATACTTTGTATCTTTGTACAAAGTTGAGTGCATTTTTATTCAGAGTATTTATGAGCAACATAGTGTGCATATTTTACAGAACTTTGAACCAAGTTTTGTGTTAAATTTCTGGAAAAGAATGGACTTGGATTTTTGGAGAACTGAAAGTGGCGGATATGTGTTAAAAAGTTTATGAAGTTAGCAGAGTGATGTATGCAGTTTAATTGAAACACTCTGCATTGCTGCGGATGATGTAAGACTGCATACTGAGTGCACACTTTACATAACATTTGATCGATGGCATGTAAGTTTATGCGCTGTACTGTTCTCTTCTCTCCTCTTTCAGTACCTGATATAAAAAGTGATGATAGCTATTGAGCAAATGGGAGATTGATGGCATGGCAGGCAGAGCTGCACACTCTAAAGTGCCCCTGAAGGAGCCAATAGATAAATCAGTTTAAGCCCTGGACCCCATTTAAAGAGGCCTTGGCAGGTTAATGTGATACCCTCTCCAATACATTACACTGTGCCCCTTATTCAGGTGAATAGGCTATCTCTCCTCACTGACCCACACTCACTGCAGAAGGTTCTCATTGTTTTTTTTTTTTATCCCATCTGCTCATCTCATTGTTTGTGCTTATCTATATAGTTTCCAGTAGCAATTCATTCTATATTGCATTTAGTGGACATTATATAGCATGACGACTGATAGTTGTGGTAATTTTTGGAAAATAATGCTTCATATGGGCTTTAAAAAAGGAAACTCTCTGCTCTGAGGTTATGACCCATAGCTTTTGATTTGCGACAGCAGCTTGGGTGAATGTTATATAACAGAAAGAAAATGTACTAACATTCCTAGGATTATTTATCCAGGTTTAACAGAATAAGTTGTAATTGCAGTCATTACTTCAGGCTTTCCCCATCTCAAAGTTGAGCTTTTTTTGATGAAGTGTTTTAAAAATGTTCACAGACATCCAACCAATGAATATGCAAACACACAATTCGCACACATAAAAAAAAAAACCTTCCCTTGCGTTTGCATGCATATCTTGGTAGGGAGCATTTTGAGTGGGTGGGGCCAGTGTTCAGCCAAGCCTTGAGCATATATATTGAATATTTGAATATCATAGACACTCGTTTGCATCCAAATGAGTTCTGCTTGTCTGGCTGATGGACAATTTCAGTTTGACCCCTGCGTTTTTGCATGCAACCTGCAGTTTACTGTCAAAAGGATCTTACTGTGTTCACTCCATTGTTGTGTGTACCCTTGGCATTGTCTTAAAGTATAGATTTTTGTCTCTAAATATAGTGTTTGTACTCCAGTCACACCATTGTTTAGGTTCATCTGTCACTTTCCTAGCAGCTCTCGTAATTCAGTGGTAAGAACCAGCTGTTGGAAACGGTTCTTCCTATGGAATCAAGAGTTGTTTACAGAGCCCTGCGATGGACTGGCGCCCTGTCCAGAGTGTGCATCTGAGTACCACATGTGAAGTCTGGGTTATGCTCTAGACTTAGCAAATCTGACCGGGATAAATAGGGGTTAAACAGTTTGCTTTGTGTTGTGCTTTGTCTCTGTTCTGTTTATCACACCTGCTATGACTAAAATCTGAGAAAAACTAGGCCTTAGAATGCATCTGAAATAGGCAATTAATTTGTTATGCTGGTTTTGTTTGTTCAGCTTTTTTCAGGAAAGTTTAATGGCAAGACAACACTTTTTTTCAAATGAATTTTCAAAAGCTTTTTCTCCAACCTCCTCCCCTTCTCTCTATTTACTTCCATACCATAGCACATGCATAATGAATGTAGAATATTAAAAGCAAACACTATCTTATTTTCTTTGTTTGGAAAAATGCTTATTAATGTGCAAATGAGTGAAGACACCTCACCTACTCAGTGCACACACAGGCACAGAGCAGTTTAAACACAAACATCACTTCGGAGAAGAATTGTACCCAGTGGGAAGAGACGAGTGATGCGGTGGCATTTAATTCAGTGGTTGCTAGCCTATGACAGGCTCCATAACCCTCTGGTGTGTGTGTGCATGCTTACTCATCTGCAGCCTCTCCAAATGACTTGCCCAATCACTTGTGAGAGAGGAGTGTATTTAAAAGCAGTTGGCTCCTCAGATGAGAAATATGAAGATACCGATATCATGCAGAAAGTTATTTTGGATTCTCTGAGGAGCACTAAAGAAGTAATTCCCCTCGGACTGAGATACCCAGAAACTAATATGAATGCAAATTGGATTAAACGACTGCATTAGTGTCTGATAAACAATTTAGAGCTCTGAGGGCTCGGCAGGGATGGAGCCTGTGCTAGCAACCAAGCAGGAGGATGCCACTGAGTGTGCGGCATGGTGTCGGTCCTCTCACAGTGTTAGCAAATAGAGTTGGGTAATCATATGTACTTTATTATTTCTGAAAGCATAAACAAGACATCGACATTTTGGAGCAAATTTAGTACAGGCTGAAATTAGATCTGTTTCATTCAAACTTGTGTTTGACATATTATACACCAGAGAGAGAATTTTACTTAAGTGATGGTGGAACATAGTAAGTTGTGATGTTTAATAAGTGTCATACGGTTTACTATGCATTTATCTTAACAGGTAATGAAGTGGTTAATACTGGTTTTGACCATGTAGTTTCAATCGTCTTGGATCATGTTAAAAAGGACTAAAGAAATAGGTTACTGCCAGACCCGTGATGTAACTAATGGTAAGCAGGAAAACATAGCTCTGTCAGATCACTTTTCACTGTCCCACTCACAGTAATGAGAAGCTTTTTAGAAGAAGACAACTGAGATTAAGCTTTGCCAACACAACTTGCCGACACACACAGTCACTGTTTACCAGCTGTTGTAAGAAGTGTTAGCGCATCCACACTGCA
>JAVSBV010000029.1:3948390-3993518 GCA_033117975.1 Parotocinclus spilosoma | reverse complement strand
GCCTTTACCTATAAGGAACCTTTAACCTGTAGAGTTAAGTAAAGGTAAATTAACCCTAAAAGCTTTTTTTCCCTCTGGGTAGCAACACCTCTGCCTATATAAACACCTGTGCCTGAGTGTAGGGTGAGGCAGCCTCTGTCCCTGCAGCAGGAGGGCAGCTGAAGGACAGCCCCCTCGGCGAATGCTCGAATTTTTAATTAACTTGGAGGTGACACCTCTGCTCTGCTCATCTCTCACCTGCACTGTAAACAGGTCTGTGAACTCAGCCAACATAGCCATGACCCTGCGTGCCTCCACTCACTGCAAAAGCTCATTAATAGGGAGCCAGCGAGAGACAAAGCAGACACTGCCAAGCACTTTTCACTAGAGGAGGCAAGCTTATGGTCACAATATGACAACAAGCTCAGAACAAGAACGCTTTATTATTTGTGCTTAAAGTTTATTACCAGGATAGTTGTGAAATGTTTAAATACTTCCACACACACGATTTGTCCAACTAAACCAGGGTTACCTGTACGTTTATTGGAAATGCACACTTAGTGATATTCTTCTGTTCTCATCCTCATTTTAGAGAACTCGTTGCTGCAGTAAATTAGCACTAAATGTACTAAAAAATATTAAATATTTGTCCTTGCAGTTTTGTTATAAACATGCATTTCTTGTTTGTATTTATATTTCATCACAATGAGAGTTAGATTTCCCTCATTTTGTCAAGTGTGTGAGCTACAGCACAATCACGGTGAGCACCAGTTATTTTGAAGCTGACGTTGCCATTACAAACCATTCAGTAGAATAGAACTTGGCAGCAGTGATTCATGGTTTTGAAGACTATGGCAATGAATTTTGAAGCTACATCATAAAACATACCATAAACACACTGCTGGGAGCTTTGCTTTGAAACCATGAGTCACAAGAGAGTAGAGGCATAAAACACCAAAGACATTAATTTCAGACTAAACGAGTTGAGTTTGTCTCTTGTAAACTTTTATGCAAACTTTGCTGTAAACTTTATTGGCAGAGAACCAACTGGCCTGCCAATTATGACTTCTCTACCTTGTTAATTTTATGTCTGAGTGATAAATTCACAGCAGGGCCCATTCCTTGACCTCAGCTTCACCTCTTTACTCAAAGAGAACTAGCTTCTTGGGTCATATTTTACAAAATGGAATTTATTACAAATGTTAGAGAAAGTAGAATTCGAACAAGGATTTAAGAGACCTAATTAGTCAAACAAGTATAGCCTTGATTTAACAACTTATGATGCATCACTCAGCCTAATTTAAAAAAAGTGTTTAACAGATGTGTTTGCTAAAAACTCGACTGCTGTGCATTATTACTCAAAGTTCAGTTTAATGATTTTTAAAATCTTAACCAATTTTTAAAAGAGTTGGATTTGTTTACTAATAGAGTGAAACTGCATATTACAGTTGCTTCACTGTTTTTTTAGTGATGTTTCTGATCATGGCCATTTTTTGTTATTTAAATTTTTGTTCATAGTGGTGCAGTGGTTAACACTGTCCCCTCACATCTCCATATTCCCAGGTTTGATTGCGACCTTGCATTGAGTTTGCATTGTCCATCCTCTGTCAGCATGGGTTTTTATCTGTGTTCTCAAGTTTTTTCCCACAATTGAATGATATGTGTTAGATTAATTGATGTCTGTAAAGTGCCTTACTGTGTGAGTGTTTTGCGTAAGTGTAGGAGTGTATGTGCCTTTCAATGGATCGGCGCGCTGTCTAGGGATGTTCCTGCATTGCGCTCTGTGCCGCCTTCTAGTCACTGCTTTTCCTGCGACAATTATGCAGATAAGAAAGTGAATGAATGAAAGAGCTTCTGTTAGGTTTGAGCAACTTTAATATAAATATCAAGTTAATTATATTTTTGTGTTATGTTGCACTCGCTTAGTGAGACAGTGTTTTGTTAAATCCCCAGTTTTTAAGCAAAGGGCACAAACCTTGCTGATCTGGTCCTTGATCGGTTAGTGAAGAAAGAACTGGCTTCTGTCTTATTATCTGTATGCGCCAGAATAACATTTAGACATTTACATTTGTCATTTCCACATTTGCATGAAATGCTACTGCTGTGTCTGGTGCTACGATATGATCACCAGGAGAGCTAACTCATCACCGTTCTTATTCAGGAAGAGATCTGACTCATCTCTTCCTACTGAGAGCGTTTCAATAGAGAGAACAAGCCAAATGGTGAAATTTATATGAGGACATTTAAGGTCATCAGTTTGCTTAGTTAAATTATAGTTAGTTTATGCGTGTTTTAATACAATCCCAGTTCCGATGAAGTTGGGACGTTGTGTGAAACAAAAATAAAAACAGAATACAATAATTTGCAAATCCTTTTTAACCCATATTCACTCAATTTCATTTCAATTTCAATGCAGCACATTTCAAAACCGTTGGCACATGGGCAACAAAAGATGGGCAAAGTTGAGGAATGCTCCAAAAACACCTGTTTAGAACATTCCACATGTGAGTGTCATGATTGGGTATAAAGGGAGTATCCCCGAAAGGCTCAGCTGTTCACAAGCAAGGATGGGGTGAGGTTCACCACTTTGTGTACAACTGCATAAGCAAATAGCCCAACAGTTTAAGAACAATGTTTCTCATAGCGTGATTGCAAGGAATTTAGGGGTTTTTTCATATGCAGTCCATAATATGATCAAAAGATTCAGAGAGCTGGAGAAATCTCTGAAAGCATGAAGCAAGTCTGAAAACCAACATTGGATGCTCGTGACCTTCAATCCCTCAGGTGGCACTGCATTAAAAACTGACATCACTCTGTAATGAATATTACCACACAGGCTCAGGAACACCATTGTCTCCTCTGTATATCTACAAGTGCAAGTTAAAATGCTACTTCTACTGTCCTGTGGTCTGACGACATTGTGTCCAAAAAGGAAAAGGACTGTCTGGATTGTTATCATAGCAAAGTCAGTTTGATGGTATGGAGGTTTGTTAGTGCCCATGGAATGTGTAACTTGCACATCTGTGAAGGAACCATTAATGCTAAAAGGTACACACAGGTTTTGGAGCAACATATCCTGAAAGCCATATATCAACTGAAGACACTAATTGTTGAAACTTTGTAGGTGGAATTCTTTCGCATTTGTACTTGATGTACAAACTTCAGTTTCCGTTTTGTTGTATTTTGCATTTCATAATGCGGCAGACATTTTCAATGGGAGACAGACTATTTTACTGTGAAATCACACTGTCGTAACACTTGCAGAATGTGGCTTTGCATTGTCTAGCTGAGATAAGCAAGGACGTCCCTGAAAAAGATGTTGCTTGGATGCAAAGTACAAAGACAAGTGTGTCTTGCATACAGTCAAGAATGATGGTGGAAATATCATGGTTTGGAGCTGTTGAGTGCTGCTGGCTGTGGGGAGCTACAGTTCATTGAGGCACCCATGAATGAAATGTGTACCGTGACATACTGAAACAAAACATGATCTCCTCCCATAGGAAACTGGGATACAGGGCAGTATTCCAACATGATAAAACACTTCCAAGATAAAAACTGCCTTGCTAAAGACTCTAACGTTTAAGGTCAAGCATGTCTCCAGACCTAAACCCTATTGAGCATCTGTGAAGTAGCACAAGGTCTGTAACATCCACCAGCTCTGTTATGTTGTCATGGAGGCATGGAAGATTCCAGTGACAACCCATCAAGCTCTAGTGAACTCAATGCCCAAGAGAGTTAAGGCAGTGCTGGAAAATAGTGGTAACCACATATAATATTGACAATTTGGCCATTTTCACTTATGGGTGTACTCACTTTTGTTTCCAGCGTTTTAGACATTAATGGCAGTGTGTTGTTATGTTGAAGACACAGACAGTTTATACCGTTATACAAGTTGTAAACCAACAACTTTAGATTGTATCAATGTGTAATCTGTTCAGTGTTGTCCCATGAAAACAGCAAAAATAGTTACAAAAATTTAAGGGGTATACTCACTGTTGTGAGATCCTGTACCTCTGCTAAATGAATAGAATCTGAATAGGGCTTTAGGGTTTTGTTTTTATTTAAATAATAAAATGAAATAAAAATAAAAGTTTTTTTAGTTGCTAGCTATGATAATCCATGCTGTATTTAATAGTCTCTTTTTAGTTTTTTTAAACAGGCCTTGTGTGCTTTAGTATCAACAGTGCAAAAATGTTCATCATTCCAAATGTTTTCTTCCATTTTAATTATCATGGCAGTTATTGGTCTGTTGATATTGTTTCTCACTTATGGTCTTTTAAATACTTGAGTACACTGGTTGCTGAGAGTATCAACTGAAAAAACACCTGGAGAAAGAACGCTGAAGTTTGACATTTGATCTGTCTGGGAGAAAGACTGGGGTCTTTCATGTGTCAAACTGGGTTGGGAAAGACAGGCAGTCTTAAAGTGATATCTCCCAATGTCCATCAGTCTTGCAGTTTGTCTTCATCAATCATCTAGGTGTTTGTTGACCATAGCAACAGGATGTCACAGTTATTTTTACGGATCTTGTTATTGGGGTCTGCTCCTTCACAGCAGGAATTTCCTCCACTGTGGCATCACGGGATATGTATGTGAAGCTTTTTGTGCCGCACTTATACCCAGGGGCCAGTTTTTAGTCTTTTATGGTTTTGGTTTCTGCTAAGTCTGATTTTTTATTTTCAGATTTGTTTGAAATGTAAATTTATCAACATGCTGTTCTATACAGTTTAAGCAAATACAAAAATATTTACACTGTGCTATACTTGCCAGTAGGAGATACCTTGAGTCTAAGTACCTCTTATTCTTTAATGAATATGTACTGCTGTGTTGGGTTGCTTTTTAATGACCTGCCCTTAATTAACAGCTTATGTTGTGCTCTGGCACTCAGTGTGGCTAACAGACACAGATGAATGGTGCTCATGTCAGGGTTTTCTTGTCTGGAGACACAGCTGACATTAAAGAGTCAAGGTCAAGCAGACCCTTCCCCTTCATCTGTCAGCCTTTTTGATCTGCGGCCACTTTGCTTCTCCATTCTGCACGGCTCTGCCTTTAACACAAGGGCAGAGGTCAGTGCGGGTCATGACTGTAGAATCCCCCCTCCCACCTCCTGCTTTTCTTTCTGTCCTCCTTTCCCCCATTACAAACATGTAGTCATTACTAACCCCTAGTTTCTCTTTTAAGCGACATTCCTGGGCCTCTAATTATTTTGTTTTGGTTCTGCATTCCAGTGAGATTTTATCAATCACATATGTATTTAGCTCCTGTGGCGTTGCTAGTCTTGTGGTGAGTTGTCATATTGGATCAGTTTTTTGTCCAACAACTGCTATGATGCTGAAATCCTTCACAGTGGGGGTTTCAATTTGTCATATCATAAACAGGTACTAAGCATGGGGATTACTGGCGTTTGGATGTGCTGTCTGTTCTCCGTCTGTGTTATCTGAGTGCTGGGGCCCCATTCTATTCTGAGAAGCTTAACAACAGGGTTCTTGTGTTGGCCAGGGGATTCAGAAGGGCCCCAGGACTGGTCACAGTTCACTGATCATCGCAGAGACAAGGACTCCTGTCTGTTTTCATTTAGGGTAAAGCCGCTAGGAACCAATTCCAGATTATCCGAGAAGTGAGGTCGAGGCTAGCTGAGACTAAATGGCTCAACTGTTACTGATTACATACAGTACAGAATGAAAGGCATGCAGCCAGACACGTGTATAAGTGATAACTCCTAAAGAAAACAATATTTCATATCAGCATATAGCAACGTTTTGCACGTTTTTATTTTCAAGGTAGTATTAATTTGTATTATTTTGACACTTTTTGCATGTTACATGCTTTGTGTTGTCGGCCCCTGTCTGCAGTCTCTTTACCAACGGATGCAAATGGACCCTATGGAGCGCAAATGGTTGCGATGTGCATCAATGGGGAATTGGTTGGGCTTGCGCCAGCTCCTCCTGCGTGACCCTTCACTGGTCTCTAAAAAGGTGATCCCCTGAAGCCCTCACTCTGAATGCAGAAGTCTACCAATAACATCCCAATCTCTCTCTGTCTCTGATTCTGTAACACTTCCCTCCACCAAACTATTGGGTAAAACAGCTAATAAATGATATACACTTAGTGACATGGAAAACATTTATTATGCTGTTTCTAATGCTTGATAAAGTAATGTGCAATGTTTGATAAAATATTATATCTTTATGGAATATGGAACTTTGTAAAAAAGCTACTTATGCTAGTGTGGGTCACTGACAGTAAGAACTGCAACCAAATGTGAGCTCTCAGAATGTAACTTAAATGAAAATAGCGTAGGACTGCTGTTTGCATTTAAATGTGTAACATTTCAAAAGTCCGTGTAGTTAAGGGTTAAGCGAAGTTAAGCGAAATCTAGTGTGGAAATACAAAATAAATGCCATAAAACACTGTAATACTTGACTATCCTTTGGGAGGAAGACAATTTGGTGGGGGTGAGAAGAGCCCAACAGAAACAGATAGTCTTTTGACCTAAAGCATTTTGTCGCTTGATAGTGTTGAGAGGCCATGCATCTCCCTTGAAGGACGAAAAGAAAGGAAAATAAAACACACTGACGATTTCCAGATATTGTTTGCCTCTGGATGTGTATGAAGCCTGGATTGGCTTATACTTCAGAAGCCTCAGGCCCCAAGGCTGTCCATTCTGCTAGTTATGCTACAATAACAGGCACTTCCGAAACAAGGGTGGAGGGGAGTGAGAAGAGAGGAAGAAATAGAGGAAGGTGGTAGATGAGTGTCTGGTAGTAAATCATCACATATGTGCCCAGCAGCAGAGGCTTGGACTCAGTAGGAGTGGGGCCCAAAGCAGCAGCACTTATTAAATTTCCATGAAGTTTAGTGAATTTGCAGGATCAGTGGGGTGAGCAAAGTCAACAGGGAGCGGCTGGCACTGCTGTTGCCTGCAGCGCCTCCGTAAAGCGACTGACAAATGCGCTTACTGACTCAGTCGCTACTGCTAATGCTACTAGGGCCAAAATAGCGAAGTATAACAAACACGTTACAATGGTTTAAGTATGACGTATCACATGTGCAATCAATAACTGGATAATGACATATGTCAGAGCATCCAGAGTCTCCAATAATAAAAGTATATATATAAAATATTGCTCTGCATTCAAATGCATTGTAACCAAATGTTTAAGCATTAAGTACTTATTATGTTAATGCTAGTATTGCATTGGCAACTGAAAAAAGTATATAACATTGCAACCTTATTTTCTTAAGATGTAGTGTCTACCTCTGTGCCATCCATGCTCATGCTTCTGGTCGAGGTTATTTTATTAAGGTTATGTGAAAAAAAATAGTCTGTCTCTGAGTCCCATGACTCCCGCTTTAGTAGCCTAAGGATGTGATTCCACTAGAGAGGATGCATAAATTCATGTTTGGAGTGGCATGTGAGCAGAGATACCAAAGTGACGCTTTGTGTGGATGTTGCTAAACTACAGCAATGCAGGACGTTCTCAAAGAGCACACAAGTTTTTCTCCTCTAGCGAACAATACATTTTCAAAGGAGAAACCAGTTAAAAAGCACCATCTATATTGCCCTTCCAGATAAGGCAGGACACTCATCTGATCTGGCCGTAGATGTGGCAGTCAAAGGCGGCCATGTTGAGTGGCCCCCTTTTACTCCGCCGGTCCCCCCAGGTCAACAGTAATGGCCAATGCTCTTAACCAGGATCTGATAAAGAAGATAGTGTTGATGGGATAGACAGCATCTTATGTGGCCATCGAGATTGAGAGACAAAAACTCATAGGAAAGGTTAATCTCAGTCGCTTATCAATCAATTACATTTGGCTTTTGTGGAATTAATGGCATGGCCGGAATTGCTTGGGAAGATTGGAAGGCTTTGTGTGGTGAACTTGGCATTGGCGTCTCAGGGGAGATGGAGACGGTTGAATCGTCAGTGCCAAATGATTAAAACTTTCCTCACAGAAGATGATACCAAGGAAGATAACATATCCTTTCATATTAATCAGTTACAATACATGCTGCCCCCTCCCACCTTTCTCTAGTTGTTGCTTTGGATAACTTGTGAATCCCCTAAATTATGAGTAATTCAAATGTAATTGTGGGACCTTACAGTGCTTGACCATGTCTAATGTATTTGACTATGATATCTAAAATCTCATTAACGCATGCTCGATTTATTCCTCTTTTCCTCCATA
This sequence comes from Parotocinclus spilosoma, assembly GCA_033117975.1. NCBI lineage: Eukaryota > Metazoa > Chordata > Actinopteri > Siluriformes > Loricariidae > Parotocinclus > Parotocinclus spilosoma. The sequence goes on along the minus strand of JAVSBV010000029.1, from coordinate 3,985,352 downwards.
AGGACTTTCTCACTGTAAGTACATTTTTCTTTGTTTCTACACCTCTCTCCCCTCACCCCTCCCCTCTTCATGTTTGACCTCCAGTATGCTAGTGTGATTACCCACAATGCTCTGTTTAGTTCCACCCATCATGTCCTCATGCCACTCATTCTACAATACGGCACCCAGGAAAGCGGATTTGTAAACAATAACAAACAAGAGCTCAGTAATCTTCTTAAAAGAAATTAATGAAGAGGGAAGAGAGCCCCATGGCCAGGCTGGACACTGATCCTGCTCCGATCGCATAACAGGGGAAGGTGAGAGGGGGAATAGGAGGATTAGGCTGAGGAGTTCCCACTTGAATCAGCCTTAAAACTTATTTCCCACCCCCAAAACTTCAAACCAGTTCTTGCTTTGAAATGGGAGTAGGTGTCCCTAATCCCCTCTCTGAATGTTAATCTATGTACCTAGATTAAGTTCTGTCTTTAGTCTCGGCTTTGGTCAGCACTCTCATCTTGGGATGGTAAACTTTTGCACTGTGATGTATCGATAAGGATTGACTGCCTGAGGTAATGCAGGCTTTCAGATTTTAATTAGTTGGATGTATTGAATGTTAACTGGAAGAGACCAGTAGAACAACAGCAACCTTCTATTTATTTAATTATTAATTGCTAATAATATTTCATTATTTATTGCTATGTGTTCAGTATTCAAATATGTGTACATCATGTTTACGTCACAACCTATTTTTCTCTTACTTAATGCCTCACTATTCTCTACAATCTTCAGGGGGTAAGTTTTTTAAGCTGACTTTTAGTGTATTAGTCTTTATATCTAACATTAGAATGCAAACTTTAATGTCCGCATTATAATTGTTATGAACATAATCAAAGCGTTTTTAAATGAAAAAAAGAATCACAGCAATTATAGAAAATACAGTAATGTGCATAAATAAACACTGAACATAGGAATCTGTTAAAGGATGGTAATCAGAATTCAGTAGAGTACTGTATACTGTAACATCGAGCAGCACTGTGCAGTGCTTTTACAGTTGTGAGTCTGTTTATGGCAGCAATATCTGGAGTTAAAAGACATTTAAAAACTTTTTTCATTGTTAGAGTTAATTCTATTTTTTAGGACCTCAGATGATCTTATGATAGGATGGACATTATGCTGTGTGTGCCCGTAATTATTTTATTTAAAGTGGTATCACACAGACACAAGTCATGAGATGAATAGGCAGACACCTTATAAATAATTAATCTATTTTTTCTTTTGTTGGAGAATACCTTTAATATCAAGGCTTTCATATAAAGCTGCTCACAGCTGTCTTTTAGAATTTTAGCTGTATATAATGCTAGTCCAATCAAAACCAAATCACACAGTTGAAGTTTTACCTGCCATCTTTTTTCTCAGTTAAAGGGGTGATATTTGCTTGGAGCAGACAGCCCCATCTCGCTGTCACTATATAGTTTCATCCTTGTATGAAATTTGATAAGGAGAGGATTGTAACTTTTGTAATTTTTTGCAAAGAAGTACTGCACTATCCTTTCGCTCCTAACTGTTCGGAAAATTATCAGCAAAGATAGCATGATTGGTGTTGTGATGAAATTGGTATCTTGAAGTGAATTTTGTGTTTTCATATAACAGATTACCCATTTATCTCTATTTCTGTTTAAAGATCTAATATCCATCCTCTTTTGGATGCTTTGCTGTAGCCTTTTAAAGGTGGATGATTACACATAAAACTGAACTCAACTCTATAAACATTCAATATTCATCAATGGAAGTTTTTATTATTTAATACATGGAACTGTGATGAGGGGTTTAAGCTGACGAGAGGGTAAAGATTATAAGCCATAAACCAATTAGTAAAAAGTACTGTCTTTTTAGTTCTTGGTAAATAATTGAAACATTAATTTAAAGCACCATGGTTTAAAGTAAAAGCTGCATGTGGCTCTCAAGCCACAATCTACCACAGATTTATGACCACATTTTTCTCTGCATACTGTGAATAAAACCATAAGGTGTAATAAGCTGCACTTAAATACTTTTTAAAAATCATGCTTTTGACATTTTGTAGCTGCTGGCAGTTTTTGTACAGGATTTGTACACTCTAGTTTAATGTTAATAATTGTTATGATGGGGTACTTAATTCATGATAATCAGTGTGTCTGGTATTCACTCTTCCCGGTATGTGCTAGTGCCACAATCATTGTGTGTAATTATACTGTAATTACACGGCAATTATTAAGAAACACTCATAACTCAGGCAAGCCTAAAGGCATACACCTCTCTACATTCCCTGTCCAATAACAGAGGATGATTGTTTTAATACTGAGTAAAAGGATTAAAGAGTTTGCACTTTAACATTAATTGCTGCACTCTTGTGTTATTGTTAAGGCTTCTTCACACGTTCAATAAGAGCATTTCACAGTAAATATGTTAATATGATTCAGCCTTATTAGTGTTTAAAATAGTAATAATCAGTTTTGAATATTTATAAGTTTGTAATATTGCACTGAACTGTGGTGTGTATAAACTGGGGTCAAAGGAAGCTGAGTGCGTGACCGTATGAAGTCAAAACATTACCTCACTCCCCATGATATAATTGAATGTTATCACTACAGTTGTTCTGAGAGGCTCCTTGTGTTGCTCTTTTGTGTGAAGCCACAGGAGTTTTTAAACAGGTCCATATGGTGAGAGCCACCAGGCTTTGAAATAGAGCGGAGTAGCGGTGGTCCTTACATTCTCAACCCTGCTATTGAGCAGAAGCAGGGAGGCTGAGTTTAAGCTATCCTTTCACACTGACAAATAAAAGAAAGACGGTCCATCTGGCTCCCAGTAAATGCGTAAACTTGCAAAAATTCTCGTGCTTGACACAATACAAGCAAAAGAGATAGATCCACTAGATACAAAATCCTGGGGAAATAAACATCGTTTCACATAAGCACCAAGGAGAGAACATATGGACCACATGCGTTTATCTTGAGTTAGAAAAATAAAATATACTACTGCTCAATGAAAGCACATTTTTCCTGCCCTTGATCCAGGAAGGTTAGCACTCCACAGGACTGTGAAGAGACAGGAGTGATAGGGAGGAGATTGGGGAGGAGGCAGGGAATTTCTCAATGGACTGTGTCAGTGTGAATTAACCAAAGAGCTGTCAGCACCGTCAGAACTATAGAAAAAGAAGGCTTCTGTGGTAAAGGTAGTATGCCAGCTCCTGTGTGACAAGATACATAGTTTCTTTTCAGCCACTGGAAGATTACAGGTTACTATAGTTTCCCTCAGGCTTAGCTGAAGTATTCAGTTAATCTACTAAGCATCAGTTAAAGGCTGGCACTGATCTAGGCTGGATAAAGATTGTGTTGAGAAAACCAGGGAGGAGAGTTTCACAAAAGCAGGGCACCTCCGGCTTTGATGTCGTCTTCAGAGGGAATGTAGACTGAGCGAAAGCCTCTCTGTGCTGTTGGATAAACAGACTAACATGGTCAGTGACACTGCTGTGGAAAAGGACAGCGCTGCCAAGGCAGAATTAACCATTGTGTTTCTCCATTTTCATTTCTACTGATATCTGCTTAAGTAGCTCTATAAAATGATTAAAATGCTCTGTCAATAATCACGACTTGCTTTGTGTTAATCACATAAGTTTTGGGTTTTCTATTGCACTTATGATGCTAACAAAGATTAATCACAATTTCTTGCTTAGCCCTGTTCGATAATAAAGAAACCGCACTTGTTTTAGACGTGGTCCATATCAATGAGATTATCACAAAAATATGAAACAGAGTGTTTTCTGTTATTGTGTCAAAAGTAGTGCTGTCAAAGATACTGAAGGCAAGCAATGTGATTTACTTTCTCTTAGACAAGCAGCAGCTCCTAAACATGCTATATAATACATGATATTTATATTTACAATGTAAATTGATACAGTTATCTTCCATTGAGTAACCTGTTATTCTAACTAGTTATTTATTAAGCTTGAGTGGGTTTTAGCTAAGCTGCTTTCCGTAAAAATACTTCTACAATGCAAATGTAAGAAATTTCAAATAATGGACAATTTTTAATGTAACATAAAACAACATTTAATAATACATGGTACATAATTCAGATTCCTCCTGTAATTTATAGATATGAAAAGAGCTTATACTAGTGTCGTTTAGTGCAGTGCATCGGTTGTGCTGTACTGCTTTGCTGATGTACTCTTGTCTATAAAATCTTACTAAAGGGAAGATTCATGTTTTTTGTTCAGATGGGGAGTGTCTTGGGCTTTGAATATGTTTGTATTGAGAGAGCAGTTGTTTAATTTTTGGAGAGATGGAGAGAATCACTGAATCCTTGGATAACGCATACCCATGTGGCATGTACCTATACATACTGTTCTATAGTAATAAATAAATAATAGCTGTCAGACTGATTAGACAAGTACCCTGAAGCACAACATAGTGCATTTGTAACGCTCATACCTAATGTAGTTAACATTAAGAACAGGAAGCAGTAAAGGAAGACCAATCTCCTCACATGACTAATGTATATTAAATTAATGTAACAATTAATGTCTCTTCCACAATTTTTGTGAATATGAGCAAAAAGGGTATTAAGATATTTACCTTTTAGTGAATTAGCATAGATCTACAAAAATATACAGTAAACAGTTATATAACAGTTATTGGCAGCAGCATTTTTATAGTATGTATATTTAGAGAGATACACCGATTAACCTAACACACATGTATTTTGGACTGACGGAGGAAGCAGAGGGGAGGACGTACAGACTCAGAAAGGACCCAGGCTGCTCTCAGGGGTGTATACACAAAATACATTTAAAAAATGTTAATTCTCTTAATTGTTCTTTAACAAGTCAAATAAGAGAAAAGTGTGTTGACATAAGGGAATGGCTGCTTACCTGAAAATAGGTCAATTGTGTGAAACAGAGTTTCAATTGAATGTGAACTACATTCTTGTCGCTTAAAGTAAAGTAAAGTATTTTCAGACCCAAATTATCTCCTTATATTGTACTGTGGACACATGATGATATGCCTGAACAAGGAATACTAATAATGCAAGTTTCTTTTAGGGACCTAAAGAACATTGTGGGCTCCAAAATATCATACTATTATAATTAAAAGTGTTTTAAATTGTTTAACAAAATAGTTGCATATGCATGTACAGAAAGGCTTATGTTTCTGTTTCCTTTATGTATGTTTGCAACTGTGGAAAAAGTATGTAAGTATTATTTTTTTAATCAAATATTATTATTATTAATTTATTATATTAACACATCATACTTTTATACTTTTAGGTTGTCAGCAAATGCTGCATATATGTGAGCTTATATAAGCTTATGTGATATTATATAAGCAAATTTTTATATTTAATCTATCATAAGTTATTTAATGTACTGTGGTGTAATGTAATACTCCTATCATGTATACAGTGTACTAAATTAGAGGAAATTACGAGTGCAACTCATAACAACCTGTCTGACAGGATGTAGAGCTAAGTGCAGGCGATAGAATAAATGTCCTTGAAATCAGGCTCTTTAGTGCAGCCTCACTGAGCTAACATTGTGCTGAATTAGCCTGTATGCTAATGACCAGCAGCAGAGCTTGCCCATTCCACTCAGGCCAAATCTGCTTATGCAAATGGGCCGTGAATGGAGCTCGTCCGAGGTGCAGCTCAAATGGCCCTTAAAACAGCCGAGTCATTGCCACTGTGCAGGGCCAGCGGATTAACAGGGACTGCATTGTTGCATAATCCTTTTTCATATATGTGCTACCATTTACAGTTTGTGAAAGCATTTAAAGCAGTTTTATACGTTATAGCGTAATTCAGTATGAAAGTCATTATTTGGTCATTGCTCTATTTGGTTATTTTCAATGTTGACTCACAGCAGAGAAAACATGATTAACTACTAAATAAATGCTGCCTTGGTAGCTTTACTATTATTCCTGATTTAAAAAAAAAAGTTTGTGGCAGTCAAACGCCACATACTGCAAAACATTATTTTATTTTTTGTGCGTGTGCCAGCTCTGATTCATCGGTTTTGCATTGCCGTTGCGTATCTAAAACATTTATTCAACAGTCTGGAGGTTTCTTAAGCCTTTCTGGGTGGGAGTTTAAACTTTATGGACTTGATGCACTGTCACTGCTTCTGGAGCTCTTCTGTTCAGCACATATGTTTGTTTCAGTCCTTGTGCTACATGCCTCAGTGCTTTTGCCCAGTGAGTAGACTTGCTGTGCTTTAAAAACAATGATGTCTGTACCATAAATGTATTCCCACATGGCTAATCTCGGGTCTTATTGTCAGACACTATTGAAGCTAATTATTTTCATTGGGTGTGTTAGACTAGTTTTTTTAGCTAAGCTCTACAAGAAGTTAGCATACCAGAAATAGGTATGTACACCTCTGCAATAAGTGTGTGGGGGGAAAAAAAGAAAGAAAGAAATATGGGATGGTAATAAAGTGGAAAAATTCTGTGACAGCAGTTTCTGACCAGCATGTTTATTATCCTAGTAGGGCTATGTCTGGTTCATATAGATCTATTTTATTAAAAAACTTTCTGAAACATCATTTGTTGTGTGTGATGTAACGTTTGCAGATTTTTGCAGCTATGAGACAGGTAAGACTTAACTAAAAAACGATGATAGATTGTCAATAACAAAGCAGAATTAATTTATGATACTCAGGAGATGCATGGAAGTGTGAGCACTAGGACTTGGATGCCTATGTGATTGACTGCATGGATTTTATTGACAGGCTTCGCATGTGTATATGTCTTTGCAGATGGCACTTCACTGGGCAGCCAAGCAGGGCCATGTAGATACAGTGGACATGATGGCTCGCACTGGCGCAGACGTCAACCAGCGAGCGGTAAGAACTGACAGGAGCCAGAGCCCCTACAGACACACTCACATTTACACCTCTGCAGGGGTGCTATCTCTCCTACACACACACACACACACACACAAATATGAAATATGCACACTCTCTGAAAATCAACAGATTCTCTAGTGGTGTACCTGCATTCATTGTCATTAAGTTCTGCCCTCGTAAAAAATGTGTGTGTGTGTGTGTCTGTGTTTATGTGTGCGCTTTAGTCATGTGCGTAAATCAACCATTTTGACTCTGTTTTAATCACGTAATAATAAGTGGCATTGGGTCACAGACTCCCTTGGCTCTGCCCTCTCATTAAGACTAACTTATCTAATTGAATGGGCTAATCTGCTAACCAAACAGCCTCGCCCAGAGAGTGTGTGTACATTCTCAGAGTTCAGAAATATCCTGGTCCTGGTCCAGGCCATTTTCTATACTTGTTCCTCCTATTTTGCATAAAGATCATCTTGCCTTTATTTATTCAGACCCTCCACTCACTGAGCAGCTGTCCAACGTGGACAGTGACTGCCAGGGCCTCTACACACACACACACACACACACACACACTCAGATACACACAATTCATACATATTCTAAATCACAGCATCTTATCTCTACCTATTTAGTTTGGGCAAAGTGGAGAGCAAATACAGACAGAATCATTGTGCTCCTGGCAGTTTTCTCTCTATATGTCAAGGTGAAATAGTCATTCACTTGCTTTATCTGACCCAAAGCTTCATGGTCTCACCTATATTTTTTATTTCATTTTCATTTATGCCCTCACCTTTCAGTTTGGACTGATCCAGATAGAGGCTTAAGGAGTTTTATTCTTCTCTCTGCCTGGAGCTGACTTACCACAAGCACTGCATTGTACACCCAGGACTGCTTATTCTAACAAAATATTGTAATTTGTCACATTTTCAAATTTTTAGTGTGCCTTTCATTTGAAATCCCTTTAGATTTTGTTAGTTTTAGACACATAGTATTAGTTTATGTTTAATATTAGATTTATAGTGTTATAAATGTATAAATTAATGTACTTTTTTTCATTTACAGCTGTTTTATTGCTCGTACTTGAAAGTAATACTATGGATTCATGGTAAATTTAGGAAGTCTAAAGGAACTTATATCTTAATTTATATTTTTATATTTAGCATTTCAGCATTTCTGGCGATAAGAGTGAATGGTGAATGCATGAACCAAAGATATTCCTGATAATGTGAATGTGTCACAACTTTGGTGCACTTGGCTGGATCCCACGAAGAAAGAGCATAAAAAAATAAGGCATTTTTAGGTATAGACAAGGTGCTGCGAAGTCCAGGGTTTAGGAGTAGACAGAGGGTTCAAATATTTTGCACTGAAGTTCAGTGTCCATGGCTGAGGGTTTATCTGTGCATGGGTCCATTGAAATTAGCACTGGTCCCCCCAGTTGTAGTACGATGTACATGTCAATGTAACTACACCACAAAATAATAAAAGACCATCATCTGTTTTACCGCACCACGTTCGTGTTTGTGTGTGTGTGTGCGCATGCGCATGTGTGCGTGCGTGTATGCATGTGCTCCCTGTGTAAAGGCAGCTGTGAATGTAATAGAGGGAAATTGTTGTGATTAGTTAATGGTTTCTCAGTCTGTTTATCCTTGACTGCTCTAATCTCTTCCTCTCACCCTGTCTGCTGAGATGTGCATGCTGGAGATAATGTTTTAAGGCTTCACCAGCACAACCAAGCACATACGCGCCACTTACTGCTTTCATAATTACATAATTAACTTTTGCTCTCTAATCGTTATGGAGGTAATGGTGCTGTTCAAATGGAGCCCCTTCTGGGCAGAAAGGGAATAAAAAATCAATAATCCATAGAGGGCCATCAGTACCTCTCACAGCCCCTCATGTTAAATTGATGTTTTTTTAAGTGAGCCGTCCAGTTGTTTAGTTCTAGACAAGCTGTTGTAGATTTTGACATGCAGCTGACAGCTTTACAGGAGGGTGCTAAAACTTCCAGAGATGCTCATTTCTCCCTTTACTTATCCTAGTGACAATGCACTCACTATTTCTAATGTTTTTCTCACTTATGCACACACTGCATCTTTGCAACCTTTGGCAGCATGTAAGTACAGTCGCTTATATCCAGCATTAAAAAATGGCTGTGGTTATGCCTGTCTATCTTTATATTGAGAAAATGCATACTTATAGTTTTATGCTCTTAATATGAATAGAGCCTTGACGAAATATTTCCAGGCCAAATTGCCCTTAATGTCAGTGTGAAATTTGGTTCCTGACCCAGCCCTTTATTTTTGCAGTTTGCTTACTCTTATTCTTTAATCTCTTGCCGGCCTGTTCTCACACATCATTGCTGAAACTGGACTCTGATGACATCCGTCTTTTATTCATCGGTCCGTCTTTCTTTCTTAAGGGGGTGAGTACTATTTTAATATACCTGTGAAATGACTCTGGATTTAGCATAAACGTGCTTTAGATTCAAAGTACACTCATGCTACAACAGTGATTTACCATCTGCCTATAAGAGAGGATTTTGAGAGGATTGGGGGTGGCACTAGCGTGCTATTGGAGACCAAATCTCATCTCCCTGCAGGGACATTGAACAAATAGGTTTTATTAAAAATTCAAAAGGGAGACACTTTTGGATTTTCCTGTGAGTGAATTTACTGACAGGTTATGAATGGTGCTTACTACTTGAGATATATTACAAAAACTGCCACACAGAGACATGTAAGGGTACAACCATCCCCCAGTCCTCCCATCCTCAATACATCTTCAATACAGAAATCATTCACACTCCCAACAAAATCTTTTTCTGTCAGTACCTATAAAGAACATTGTGTCTGAGAGTGATACAGAGACACTAGCTTTGTCAGTGGGACTCGTTAAAATGAACCCCAGTGACTCACCTTGATCTCCACTGGCTGCTTTGGCCCCCTGGTCAGCTGCTCCCTGGCCTTTACTTACATTTAAAGTAAACATGAAGCTGAGCACATGAAAGTGTCTGTGACCTTTCCAAAAATGTCAATGCTAGCGCTCATGTAGTAATGAGGACTAAAGCAGAGGGAAGTCTACTATAACCTTTAAGAGCAGCAATGCTGCAGGAAAAGCATTATGCTAGCACTGTGGTTAGCAACATAGCTATACTGTATTGCACATTACAAAAGGCCACCACCTGCCATCCCATCTGGGAGACAGTCAGTGCACAGTGATCATTGCTTGTTAATATATTAAGCTTGGATGCTCTTTAAACATAAATGAGAAGTTATTCCTTCAAAGAGAACTCAAGCTTTGGGTAATCACCCATAGTTTGATACTGGCTGCTGGCCAAGTCGCAAAAGTAAGCAACAGAACCTAATGGTAACCTAATATGGTTAACGTAATGGTCTAACAGCAGTGTGCGTTATTGCACCAGAAAACATACCATTAATAATAATAATAAATGTATTTAATTAAAAATCTAGACAAGCAAATTGTACTGTGGGACTAATAAAGGTTTATCTTATCGTATCTTGTACGTGAACAACACCAGAAATACTTTCCTCTCTGATCAGATAATGGTGCTGAATTTACAGTAATATTTAATGTGTTAATAATGTTCTCACTGTGTCGTTTCATCATCCATAACTACTTGAAATGAAAATTTCATCAACATGCAAATATTACATCTTTTTGTTATCATAGATGAAACTGAAAACCTTTTAACAAGCCAGTAATTAGGTTACAATAAAAAATGAGCTGATTAACCAAGCAGTGAATTAGACGAAGGAACAGAGTACATTTCAGCATATTCTACATGATAAAATGAAATAATGCATCACTCTGTGCTGTATTGTGACAAATCCAGTTATCTCTGTGTAAGTAAATATTGAACTATATCTAAAATCCCGTGTTCTGTTGGTTCCACAGGATCAGGTTTGTTGCTGATTTTAAAATCTGAGGTGAAAAAATACTCCTTAGTAGTTACATTGTGAATGCTAGATGAATGCATATTTTATATCTAACACAAGTTAACTTTATGTCACAGTGAATCGTGAGCATTTTGCTCTGCACATAAAGCAAATTGTGAAACATGAAACATATTGTGCTCCAGCTGTGAATTTATTTAATTTATCTTCTTATTCAGATTGTATAATTGTGTCAATCTTTGTGCAAGTTAACACATACAGGCAATGGGACAATATACTTGGAAAATATAACATATAATATTAAGAATTTTAAAAGGATTAGGACAGTTTTCACCCCCTATGTCAAGTCCTAAACGATTTGCGGTGGGTCATTAGACAGTACTCAGATATCTTCTTTAAATCAGAACTTAAGTTCACACCGATTAAGTCTCTGTTAATCATGGTCAGGGACCACTTTTCCTCCTGTTGTCAATGTTTGACATATACTGCCATGTCCTTTGAGACCGTTCCACTTTAAACAAACAATAATTTTCCAGTTTGTCTGAATGTATCGGGCAGCCACAATTTAACTGCATTAGAACTCTGTTTTGTCAGTCAACCTTAGCATTGTATTTAGTAAATTTAAAGTTAAACTTTCATTTCATCTTGTGGTCTGCTCCTGTAAGATAAGAGGATAACACAGTTTCCAATAGACAATGAAGCATGATCCCACCAGAACCTCATATCCCATAACTAAACCCATCCATACACTATAATCAACAGTGCAATACCGTAAGAAAAAGAATACATAAAGGTGCACCCCATAAGTATTTGGATTTATTGTAAAATGAGTTTAATATACACATCATAGCATAGACTGCCTTAAACATGATTAAAAACATTAACCTAGAGTTGGGCAAAATCAATAACATGGAAAATCAATAACACAAATAACGCACGGCAGGGACAACCCTAGACAGGGCATCAATCCATCATAGGGCACATACACACGCACACATATTTGGACTGCAGGAAGAAACCAGAGTACCCAGAGGAAACCCACATGGTAGGACATGTAGACTCCACACACCAAGGACCCAGACTGTTTCAACTGGGTGTTAAACCCAGGACTTTCTCACTGTGAGTCAACAGTGCTACCGACCAACTCACCCTCACTTAATTTATTAAAAGTGAAAACAAAGAACAGAATGGTTAGTCAATTTAATCTGATCCTCTGCTTAGTAAAAAAAAGAGAAACAGAGTTTCTGTTGAATGTGTTTGTATATGCATTATTGTATTCCCATTATATTGATGAAAAATCATAAACCACACCATTATAAAATGGAGACTACCTGTATAGGCCCATAGGAAGGATATAAGAAAATAAATAATTCAAAATAATACTGCACTGCTCACAAAAATGATGGGATATTTCATTGGGGTAAATTTATTTTTGAAATATCCCCTTAATTTTGTGAGCAGCATAGCATAGAACAATAATATACAAAACATAGTTGTGTGGTTATAGTTCTCTCTAGACATCTCAGAAATCAAAGGCAAACCCACCAATCAACACCTACACTGCTCAATCATGATCTGTGAAAATATTGCACAAATTTAAGTTACATCTGTAACTTAATAAAACCTCTTGATTTGATCTCCAAATTAAGTTGTATAAGGCAAGACATGACATTGTTACACTTTTGGAAGTATTTTTGTAAGACCCTTTAAATGCTATTTAACATATCTAGCCATATTTTTGCTTTTTTTTTTTTATTTCTGTTTACTTGCATTGTTTATTTGACTCCTAAAAAGAAAACAGTATATCAGATAAATCCATGGAAGAGAGAGGTGACCTAAACCGTTCATTTATCTCGCCACTTCCCAATGTGTGTTCCCTGTGGAGTGTTAATGTGCAATTGTACGCACTGATCTCCATTAAACACTTAGATTATATAGTACAGCAATCATTCCAGCAAACCTGAAGGCCACTGACTCTGTTTTGTCTCATCCTGACTTCTATGACTGTGACTCAGTTCTCCTCACTGTTTGTGCTAAAAAGACACAGCTCACATGTGGAATGCTCGCTGTATTTGCGCACTGGGAGAGAACAGAGTGAGTGACAGCAGCTCCAGGTGGAGGGTGACCAGTGTTAATGTGCAGGTTTGTAAATGACAGGCACGCTGTAGCGTTTCCTGCGAATTCCCCACTCAGCCTAGCCATACAAATGTGGAGCAGCTCCTGCACACAGCAGTATGTGCAGTGATGTCCAGCTGCTTTTTAATATCACAGCCGACTGACAGACACAACGGGTCAGTGTAAGTGGCTGTCAGTTATTTTTCCCTTCGAAACACACAGACGTATTAACGTATATACCAAACTAACTCTCAGGGTGCTTCAATTTGATGTGGAAATAAAAGCAAATGGAGAGGGTAAAGATTTGCTTGTTTACTATTTCTGATTGTACTTGTGTTAACAGGGATACACACCACTACATCTGGCATCACTGCATGGACATGCCCACGTTATCCAGCTTCTGCTAAATGAATACAGTAAGTTGTTTTTGTCATGCAATAATTTCTTATTGCATTTCATTCCTTCGACTGTTATGTGAAACATACTGTATATATAAATGTTATATCTTTAGTGTAAGACTGCAGTGAGTAAGCCATAGGCAATTTCAGATATGTCTACCTTTTACTCAAAGTCAGATTATTTTCTATAGCACTTTTTATAGTAGAGCAAAGAGCACCATCTGAGCAAGCCTATGGTGACAGTGGCGAAAAAAGAAACCATAGGAGAACTAAGACTCAAAAACCTAAACAATCCAACTGGGCAGATTCTGATCAGAGGTCTGAATCAAATGTACTTTTCACAAATTTGTTCAAATTTGTCAAAAATGTTAAAAAATATCCTAAGTGAAAAATGTCCACAAAACACCGCAAATATTGCAAAATGACTTTTGCAGTAGGATGAGGTTTAGAGTGTAGCATATCACTAAAGTAAAAATGTGAAAAAAAGTTGGAAGACAACAATAATGTATTAAGCTGCAAGTTACATGATTCTGTTTACTCTGCTCAGACCAAGAACAAAAAAAATGGTATTGTTACATTTAAATATGATTTAATATTCAACCATGTGAATGTGACTCAAAATTATAATGTACCTGACTAAGCGGATAAGAAAATGAATGGATGGAGAGGTGGGTGTGTTAAAGACAGCTGTGTCATGTGCACTGCTGGGTGAAACAACACAAAACACACACACACACACACACACACACACACACACACGAAACACAATTCAGCTCTCATTAGGTGCATTCGTCATGCCCGGAATCTCCAAACTGCAAAGAACACAGACATGAAAAGAGTGTAAATGGTTGTATAAATTATTCTGCTAAAAGCAAAGACTGAATAAAATTTCTCCATTTGTGCTTGTTTTGATGCCATTCCTAATCGTGGTAGCCTATGTCATCTAAAGATACTATGCATAACTGTAGTGTGTGGGAAAAAAAAAATGTTATATGCCACAATTTCATAAATGCGTTAAACATTTGGATGGAAACCCAGTTTTCAACACTAAAGTTTACAGATATTGATTACAGCATAGACACTTTACCTCTCACTTACCTTGGATGCCTCAATGACAACTCTCTCCACAAATGTTGTGCTATAATAAATAATCTGGAGGCAAAGCAGAACACTAACGAGACTTCAAGTAAAGAAACTCTTACAAAAAGCTCAGTCCTGGTCGGTGCCCCTTACTGTGAGCCAGCTCTCATCCTCACTAATGAAGCAAATCACGGAGTGTGTCAATAGAGCAATTCATTAGAGCATTCCCCCGAGATTCATTGACTGGCCAGAGTGCAAGACTGCTACTGTTTGTACGTGTTGCTTTGTGTGTGTGTAGGTGTAGGAGGGTTTGTTTGTAAAAGCCCCTACCTCAGAACGGACGCCCATATGTTGTGTGTTAGGGAACCATGCAGCTCTGTTGTGTTTGTAATTCTCTAAAACACATATGGCCCAGGTCAGTATTACTGCACACCTCCTCTGTACACACAACAGAGTTTCCATATGGTGCGTGGAAATGGATACTCCATGGTCTGCCTCCATCACCTCCTGCTCTCCTGGATCCTACACAGAAAGAGAGACAGAGAGAAAGAAAGAAACAGAGCGAGAGATAAAGGGAGATGTGAAATGCATTTTTGCACATATCAAAACTGCTTATTAAAATATCCTTGTTTTGCTCCCAGTTGCCTCTCTCAGAATCAACAGAATCTGTTGGTTAACATTAGGTGCAGGGTTAGCATTCATAAAGATAAAGATCATGGAAAACATCTAAACACAGCACCTTAAAAAATAAAACAATATGTTAGTGATTGAGACAGGGTTTGAATTGTTACTAGTGTCAATAAGTAGGTTGAATGATTTAAAAATATTTTCACTCATTTAGTAACAGTACAAAATCACGATAAAATTGCTTGTTTAAAATGCTCTCATTGTTTGAAGTGTGTATGAAGTCCAAATTCTCAAACCACAGCATCCTTAAATGTTAAAATCCTCACAACAAATACCCAGTGCACCATGATTTTTTTTTACAGATTCTGAATTGACATTCTCCTTTGTTAGATTTTTTTGTTATTGTCTCTAAAGTTATCTAATATACAAATGTATGTATAACTTTGATCACAATCAAACCCCTGGCCAAATGCTATGATATCTATATGTTATAGTTTTACTTAGGACTTCCTGAGCAGCATACATTGTCTTTGCCAAGTCCACACAACAGAAAATGAGCCGATCACAATAGGGAATCCCAGTAATGTGGAGAGCGAGAATGTATCAAATATACCAATATCTAGCTGTGTAATATCAGACAGGGCTGCAGCTAAACACAACTAATTATCACTCTGGCATTAATCAAAGAAAGATAACAGGAGGCCTCTCTGTGTCTCCTGACATAAATTGAGAGGCACAGTGGCACTGATTCTCAATCACAGTGATGGGTGCTCTGCTGCCAGGCCTTTACCCGTCCACCACCAAAACCAATGAGCCATGCCCAGCCAAGCTGGCATTGCTGGGAACTGTCTGTATGTACTGCTAACTAAATGTCCAGATTGGTGACTGTTTGCTGAATGATGGTTATTATTTACAGTTTACTGGAACACATTAGCATCTTTCATAGCTTCTCGGTTGGAAAAACTACATTTACACTAATACATCTTTTTATCAGAATCATATTTCAGCTCCATTAAAGGACTGACAGTTGAAACTGTGCCGTTTAGGAATATACCATAGTGAGGTCCAAATATTAGAAAACAGACTAATCATGTACAACGACTGTTTGCATTTCAAACACTACATGTCAAGAGTTGTAGCATTGTAGGAAGTATTTCAGTGGGTGAGAGATTGAGGAAAGCTAAGCCCAAAACCTATTGTGGTGGGAGATGTGTGTGTGGTGGTGAAGAAACTGAATATAGTTTAACATGGTTATGAGCTGACTGCTTGCTGTGCCTTAAGCGGTATAGTTTAACACAGTTATAGGATTACTGCTGTGCTTCTAGAAACATAAGCCTCTCTTAGCTCCAGACAGCTTAAGACCTCCTATAACTGTATTAAAGTATGTACAATTTCTCTAGACACAGCAGTAATCATATAACTGTGATAGACAGTTTTCAGTATCTCAAGATACAGCGACGACTAGGTGTCCGTTTCAAAGAGTACATAAGAGAAGTGCATCCAGTGGTGTGCTGATTCTGCCTCAAATGTGAACTTTTGCATATTTTTTAATTGGTTTGGCCAAACTTGATCAACAGTTTAGTGCTTTTTTGGACTTCGTGTGTAAATGATATGAGTAGATCTTCGATAACTATTCTCCAAATAAATCCTCTTGGTATAGCACCTGCCAGCCTAGAACAACAACTGAAAGGGAGCTAGGAACCATATTCAGGCCCCTTGATTAGTGCTTTGTACATTAACAAAAATGTGCCATCATTTCTGACCTTTTTTGGAAGCTTACGCTGACAGGTGAAAGTAACACCAACCACCCTTGGATCTATACTGCTCTTTATCTCCAGCTATACAAATAAAGATACAAAGGATAAAATGCTTCACTGTCCATTATGAAAACATTCATTACTAGAAATTATGACTGTTCATAATTCAAAAAATGGTTTTGAATAGGTGCCTGTAATACATGTATTTGTATCAGTGGCCAAATTGCATACAGTATATATCAGTTAAGAAGCAATTTACTGCCATCACACCACCTGTAATCCAAATGGACTGGGAAAAGGGACATACACAGATCAATTTATTATGCAGGCCAAACCATTATGCATTGGTTGCAGAATGTGCTATTTATACCCAATCTGTTGTCAGTCCTCTAATAAGGAATAACACAATGTTGACACTTTACATGAAAATGGGAAGGCAGTGACCTTTATGAGCTTATGCTCATGCTTCTTTCTTTCTTTCTTTTTTTCTTTATCTTTTAGTGTGTGCCTTCCTTTCAAATGCACAATCCCCGTTCCTCATTCAGTGTTATCGCAGATAATTAGCACTCCTTTTCTGCCTTGTCCCTGGAGGTCCAGTGACACTTAAATGGGCTCTTGGTGTGGCCGAGTCAGAAGGGAGTTCAGATCAGCACACAGTCGGACGAATATTGAGCCCCTAATTAACCACCCAGGTATTAGAGTTGCGCCCAGATCAGCCTGAGTCCATATGGCTGGAACGCCGCCACTGTGATTATCACCGGCGGTCACAGAGCTAGTGAGATGGAGGTGCAGGGGGGGGGGGGAGTCCCTCACCTAGCACAAAGCCAGAGTATATTATTTTTAATGACTCCCAAATGGTACAGATTGACGGTACATTTGTTATTTTAAAGTAGAAGCTTTTCTGCCCCATATGCCCTTGACCTCGCTTAAACATCTATTTGCCCTATGCTTCTGCAAGAAAAGACACTATTGGGAAAAAGAATAGGGGGGCATGGACAAGGGTGAGATAATAGCAGCAATATTCCCTCTATGCCTTTGCAAAACAGCTGAAAGATAATATGCTTTCAATAAAATGATTTAATCCAAAGTGGATTTAAGCAGAAGCATCACTGTTATTGTTTCTCTATGTGCAATGATCCCTCTGTCGACGTTAAATGAACAGTAGTTGTGTTTGGAATACATATTTTTCTTGTTGTCCTCAGGAATAGAAGCTCAACGAGCAGAAACAAATCTAGTGGCTAATTCATGACTGCTCCTGGAGTACTAAATGTCAGTCGTTACAGTGTTTTTTTCCAGTAGAAAGAAAAAAGCAGATTGAGTTTGAAATCCCCTGTGCTGGTGGCAGCTGTATGGTAGGGAACATTAAGAGCTCATTCATGTCTTTAATGATCCACGTAATGGTGTGGGTGGGTGTGTGTATTTATGAGAACACACCACAAAGTAATATGGATATCCAAAATGCACTGGGAATTAACTAACAGCTGTCCTCGAGTAAACACAATAAGCAAAGCTAATATGTCATGGTTCACAACACTAATATGTCATGCAATGCCACAACTTTATAAGAAAATATTTTTACATCACTACATTTTTGATAATTGTTCAAATTGGCACGATTTGAAGAATCATAATCAAATTCACATATTTTCTTTTCTTGTAGATGCTAAAGTATTCATTAGGGACTACCATGGCAAGGTGGCTGCTCATTACTGGACTGGAAGAATGGACGTTTTTAACAAAGCTGATACTCAGTCAGGCAAGCACCATTTTTCTCATGTGATGCATCAAGTGAAATTTCCTAAGGGTTTTTATTTTTTTTACTAAAGTAATATGCTAAATATTGCAGATGTCCTGCTGTAGAGCTATAAATATTAATCAACAGTTCTGGCATGTCATTCAGGTAAGAAGTGGACAAGTGAGAGCCGGAGCCAACGCTACGGCCAGTTGTCAGCGCTGCTATCTCGATCTCACAGTCAGAGAAATATCAGTTCAGACCTGAAGCCAGCTTTCTCACAGCTGACACCTCACTATTCTCCTTCATTCTGAAACTACAGCCATTATGTATCTGTACCTATTAGTCTTGTTGGTAAACTTGCAAACAGCTTTTTACAGAATAAAAAGTGTTGTTCCATTCAATTGTAATGATTTCAGGTGGTCAACAAAGAAATAAACACAAAAAGGTTTACAAAAAAAGAAAATGTATTCTCACTTTGTCAGGCGGAAACATGAGTCTGATGGACTTCTTGGGGACTACTTCTTGGTGATACATGTCTGGAACATCACCATGCAACTCAAATGAAGATTCATCAGTAGACAAAACTTTTCTGAATCACTCCAAATTAAACTTTCCATATTCTGCCTGAATCACCTTGATGTTTTTCTTGGAAAACATTAGATTTCTAACACGTTGTCTAGACACAAAACCTGCATTAGACAACCTTCTGGTTCTTGTAAATCTTGAAATAATCTTGTTTTCTTGAATTCTGCTGACATATTTGAAGTCTTTTTTCTTGTCTTTCAAAACTGTCATTTTTATTTGAGAAGGCTTTGGGCTTCCAGATCCTTTCTTTCTGGCCACATCACCTGTTCTTTCAAAGCATTGACTTATTTTTTCAATAGCTATATAGATAATGAAACAGGGCTTCGCTGTGCCTTTGGGGACTTGTAAATGTAATACCTACAGTTGTCATTCTGAGTAATACTTGTAGCTATGTGGTATTTGTATGCATTGTAGGTTCAGCCCATATTTTGCCCAAGAGTGTACAACCTGTGTATATATGTAAAGAGTTTATAGAAATACTAAATATATAGAGCCTTACCAGCCAATTGAATAGGTAGATCATGCTAAACCCAAATTGGAACCTCTCTTGGAATATATACCATCAGCTTATTTGTCAGCTACACAACCATAATGCATCCATGGAGCACAACACAATTTATATTTTCTCTATTTCACAACATTCACTGTAAACATTAGAGGTGGTTTGAAAACCCCCAGTATATATGCAGTTTCTGAAACACTTAAACCAGCCCATCTACCAACAACCATGCCATGTTTAAATTCAATTAAATCACCTTTCTTCTGATGCATGGTTTGAACTTGTCTACATGCCTCATTTTACATTGGCTGATTAGATATTTTCTTTAAAGAAGCAGCTGAACAGTTGTACCTAATAAAGTGGCTTGTGAGTGTATATGTTTACTGTACAAACTGTACTTAATTATAGCATTATGGTGGTTTTCACATTTTAACTAAACAGTCTGTTTTGAACCTGTTTCCAGTCTGTTACTTTTCTCATTTTATACTTCATACACATGCTGATTTGTGCAACAGCATGAAACACACGTCATAATACAGTCTTCCTGTCTAATCTGTCTCTAATCCCACAGTTGTGACAGATTGGAAACGAGCTATAGTATTTCTCACTAGCCCATTAGCTATCACATAATATGTGCAGCTAAACTGTCTAATGAGAACAGTATTTAGCTTTGCTTATTGGAAGATTAGTCTTATCCATACACTTACTCATAGCTGGGGAATCTTTATCTATACTGTGTGTGCAAAGGAAAATTATGTTCATATATGTATTGTATATAGGTATTCAATTATAAAATGTATACTGTATACATAAGAAACAATTAGTAATATAAAGACACAAAGCAGAAAGATTATTCTTTTATTGTTTTATACTTTATTATTAACAGCCTGCATTGTTAATTGCTGAACAGTCATTTCTACTGTGGTGTGACATTCCCAATGTCGTTCAGAAAACAAACACACTGGTGACAGTCTAAATTAGAGAAGGTCTGCTCTAAACCTAGGTCATGGTCA
Organism: Parotocinclus spilosoma; assembly: GCA_033117975.1. Taxonomy (NCBI): domain Eukaryota; kingdom Metazoa; phylum Chordata; class Actinopteri; order Siluriformes; family Loricariidae; genus Parotocinclus; species Parotocinclus spilosoma. The sequence goes on along the minus strand of JAVSBV010000029.1, from coordinate 3,964,776 downwards.
AATGCTGGTTCAGTCAAAGGACAGTCTTTAGGAATGTAATCACTATAAACATTTATATAACCACTAGCAGTGTAGAAATGTATTTGGTCTCCAGTGATATAACCATGTCATGCAGTTGGTCAACACAGACTTGACATATGGAAGTATAAATCATACGAAACACACCCACCTTTAGTCATGACAGTTGTGCCTTTCAGTAACCATTTATTGTTCAGACCCTGAGATGTGTATAGAAAATATGAAGAGCAGTATGGACAGAGGTATTGTTGTACAATGGGTCAGAATAAAGGAAAAAGGACAGTCATTAAAGGAAGTCATAGCTCCAATTAAAAAAGTAGCATTTAAATGAACAGGGACCAGTATACATAAGGTTGAAAGCCATTACTCAGTACCAAGTCTCATCACTACATTTTACACTTGGAAGAAAAATGGCAGAAATTACAGCTTTCATCTAATGAGGTTTTTATAAAGAAACTGTTGGAAAGGATGTTCAGATGTCTTGTCCAATAGGACACTGGCAATCCCACTTTCCAGGATGACAACTGAAGGGTGTGTTTGTTTGCATGAGCATGATGGAGCACACACACTGGACATCAATTCAACAGAATTGGCAGAAATAGAAAAACCAGTATATGGTTACAAATAATGCAGACCTGGGGTGATTGTCTAACTGTGTAGGCTAAAATCTTGGTTATAGACTGTGAAAATAAATGTCCAGGTAAAGAACCACTGCTATATATTATCAGTTACAGGGAATATGGATCCATAATCCATCAGCGATCGGTCAATGTGTTTAAATACAACTAGTCCATCTCATTTCGAAGCATCATATAGATGGCACATTGTTTTGTATTGCTTGACCATTGTATAGGCCCAACTATAGGCAATTGTGTTTCTCACTAAGCAGGGACAATGCTAAAAGGGCAAGCATGTGTCTTCCCAATTCTCCATTAGTTATATTGGTCCCTCACACCTTTTCTGAGCTAAAGGAATGTTTACACAGTGGATAGACAGTACGGTCCTGTCCTGCACTCTTCTGTGCAAAATCAGGAAATTGACAGTGTGTGATGTGGGGAGTCACGTGGCGGAAGTGAGGAGTGATGGAAATGTAGTGAGGAAAATCCGTGGTCGCAACGATATTCGTTTTTGTTTTTCACGTTTGATACATTTTTCAATAAATTATGAGATAATCAATACTCTTTTATAAAATAAGATTTTGTTAATGATTTGCTTATAACTTTTTCTTTATTTAATTGTTTTAAGCATGTTTAAGGTATGCTACACTAATATAATATAAACAGAATATGTATATGATATATACATAAATAAACTGTGGTATATGGTAAATTCATCATATGAAGTATCCATTACAATGGTTAATATGTATCCCATCATAGATTGGGACGCACCTGTATTTTCCACAGATGAGCATTTTATATTTGTTTATTCCATTATTTGAAAGCTTTATTCATTTCCACCAATTCCCTTCAACACTACCAAGTTATAAAGTACTTGTTTTTTATTACCAAATTATCTTTGAAAATGAGAAAAGAGACAATGGAGTTAGCCATCCAATCCAGGTTAAGTTTTCCTTTGTGTTTCTTGCCTGCACAGAAGAGAAGAATACAACTCATGACTATATATCATGGCTTAACCTACCTGAACTCTCTTTGTGTTTCTGGGACAGCACGAAGATTGATCACCTCAGTCAGGAGAAAAGAGTCTCTTCCCTCAATGGCAATTGGATTACTTTACAGGACAATTAGACCTGGCCTTTATGTGGGTAATTACAGTAGACTTTTAACTTGGCCCAACACCCTTCAGATCACTGGGGCAACCTTGACTGAGTCACACCCACTTTTCCACTGGCTGTTTTCTATGGAGATCAGTTATTCCATTATTAATCAGAAGGCTCTAGCACACTTTATTGTATGAGGCCATATCCAGAGCTATGAATGAAATGTTTAATGAGTCAAGGTGTTTACATTTTATATCAGCCTCACGTCAGCTATTATGAAAAAAATGTCGTCTGACATTTGACACAGTGATAAACAATGATTAGTATGCGTTTTCTGTGTAAAAAGAAGCCCTGTTTTGCAAACCATGATTTTATTATCATTCATTGACTCATTAATTCATACATCTATCATTCCCACTTATTGCAATCCAGGGGCATTTGATAGCAAAGGGTACAAGGCTGGATCCAACCTTTATCAGGCTCCCAGTACATAGCAGGGAACAATGTAAACTCTCTCACTCACATCGGAAACTGTATTGACCTTTTGCAAGTCTTTGGAATGTGGGAGGAACTGAAGTATCCATGGAGGAAACCCATGCAAATACTGGGAGGAATTGTAAACTTCACACAGTCAGTGGCTGGGTAAGGACTTGAACCTGGGTTTCTGAAGCTGTGAGGCTATAGTACTATTCACGGAACTATTGTACCTCCCTCATTTCAACTTAAAAAATTGAAATTATTCAAAATATTTGTTTTTTATACTGTTATTGTGATATGCCTTTGATAGATTCATTACTATTGTGAATCAACTGGCTTGGAAACTGTCAAAACTATAGGCTTACTTTTATTATACATTAATGTGGATACTGCTATGACCCAGTCAATAAAGAGGTTGAAGATCCCTGTCCCATATAAATGGTAGTATAACATTCATGTTAAAGAATGTAACAACCATACTAATAAGATAATGCAGTGGAAATTCAAACTCTGTTGGTTTTAGAAGGCTTTTGAAATTCAAATACATTGCTCACAAAAGTTAGGGGAAAATTGAATCCAGTTTACTTCAGACACCCTGAGGCATACAGGTTTTACTGACGTTCAGAGTTCAGAACTTGGGGGGGGGGGGGATACCTTGGCCAGACTGTTTGATCTACAAATTGGTCGAATGAGTAATCATTTGAAGGTCTCACTGTATAGTAAATTTAGTATTAGAGACATGACTTGATTAAAGATCGAGTGTGTTTTTTTTTATTCAGAAAAATATTAATTGTAAGCTGCACTGAAAAGTCTTTGTAAGTGGTCAGAGTAGGTGCAAAACTTTTCATTGCACTTGTACATTACTGGTGGACATCAAAACCATGGGCACCATCAATAATACTTGAATTTGAATTGATTTGCCCGTAAGTGCCAATAAATAATACTGTATTTTATTTTTAACAGATGTCGCAACATATTCATCTGGCACTGCTGTGGCCTAGTGGTTAAGGTACTGAACTATGGACCAGAAGGTCTAGGGCTCACATCCCACCTCTGCCACAGTTGGGTCCTGAGGCCCTTAACCCACAATTGCTTGGATTGTAAGACTGTGTTAATTTATATATCACTCTGAACAAGGGCGTCTGCTAAATGACATAAATGTTAATCTTTGCTATTTTGCACATAGACAAATATCTAAAGTGCTCTTGTGCCTATGCCCAGAGATAGAGGGTGGAACAGCAGTCCCTATTGTTGCAGTGCCAGGAATGATTCCCTGACTGCTCCCCTTTCTGTAATGGAGACTCAAACCAGGGTAATGAATGAAGGAATGATGGCGCACATCTACATATAAATCTAACAGATGAATGAAAGGCTGAGGATTATGTTCACATTTGCTCTTTCCCTAAGCTTCTGTCCTTATGTAATATCAGTCTACATAATCTTAACAGAAATATCCAGATTTCTTTTTTGTATTTTGTATAAACACTCCATACTGTATCAGCAAATTTTTCATTCCACCACAAAAAGCAGCCGATAAGGCCATTGTTGTGCCATGGCTACTACAATAATGTATAATCTTCACCTGGAACAGGTGGGTAGATTTTATTACACTTTCCTCATAGCAGTTATATCCTTGTAAATAGGCATACTGTTTGATCAAAGCTTGAAATGACTTTAATGGCAAATCAAACCACAGTAACACAATGCTATACAAAACAATGTTCGGCACTTATCCACCTAATGGCAGTGGTTAAACCGCGCTGAAAGAATGATTTCTAATTCACTGTTAAGAGGCACGATTGCTTTACAGTTGCAGGTGTGCTTTTTAGTGCACTAGACAAAGATAGGCACACAAAGGGTAATTAAAAATCTGATTCCCTGTGTACTAGCTGATTACAGAGAAAGGCCATCCAGTAGTAGCTGCAGGGCCACAAAAAGCCCTTTTGTTTAAGCTGTCGAACAACACATACTTTGACAGTAACATGAGGTTCAAACAGACCATGCCATTGTGGAGAAATTACACTTGACATTGACATCCTTTAGCTCATCGATCTGATTAAATTTCAGCCCGCTGGGCAAAAAGCTTTTGGTAGGACTGTTGTGCGTGAGACCCGCATGCTCTCTGAGTCTTACAAAAATCAACTAAAACACATGTAATGTTCCCCTCTAATGAAAACTCTATCAGTCAGCACTGATCCCTGATTAATCCCCCTCTTTTATCAGTGGCATTAATCAGATCTACATAATAAAGCTGCAGCTACACTGATAAGGCTGCGTTTGATTAATGTGCTCAGATGAAGTGATAGCTGCCTGTGGTGCATTTCATCGATTTCTTAAAGGTCTGGGAAAGAGATAGATAAAAGAGGGGAAGCCTAGATCTGTCAACACATACAGGTAGAAAAAATGTGCTGCAAACTTGTCAGTGATTTATGTGCGTTACTTTGTGCAGGGCAAGGGTTAGTCTTTTGTCACTATGTCTTTTACCACTGCTGTCAATTTTTTACACTGGCCAGGTGGAGGGCCCAGGGCTCTAACACCTTGACAGAGAATAGCAAAAGCTTGCCAGAACATTGCTCAGAAAATTGTGCTGATGTGTGTCCTCCTGTAGTGGCAACAATCACTGCGTCAATTACACGCATGCTAAATGGTATGTTGGCTCGGCAAATATTTGAGGCGGTAAGGAAGTGGGAGTGAATCAGACGATAAGGCAGAAAACCAAGACTCGCTGTTTTTCCAGTGAGAGAGATCAGATTCTCTGTGGGCCTCTCTCCTGGAGAGAGACAGATGCGGTAAGGAAAGAAGGAATGGAAAGAAAAGAGAGGTGAGCTGGGGTGGGGGACAGAGTGGGAGCAAGTGAAGAGAGGGATGCTTTGATAGACAGATAGGATGAAGAGGAATCTCACCAGGCCTCCCAGGCTGTGGTGATCTTTCAGTGTCTTCCTCTCTTATAAGCCTGATTCCATTAAGATTAAACCATACTTGACTGACAAGGCCTACAGTGGTGAAACTGATTGTTTTATTTGTTTTTCGCTATTCATGTGGTCCACAGATGTAGCATTCTACCAAAGAGTAACCAAGGAACCAAAAGTGAAGTCTTTTGCCACATTTATACCTTGTTGCTTCCTACATCTTTGATATCAGGTTGGGACTGTGATCACACACTTAAAATGACATGGGTGTGCACCTAAGATGGGTTTAAACTAAATACATTTTATTCAGTGAATCCATGTTAAGAGGTGGTCTGAGAGGCATTTTAGCCAGATGTTCTACTAGTAATCATCTATCTCTCCAAGCCACATTTGACAAACCCAATCCCTCCCAGTACATTACATCATAACACATGGTGCGTGAATGTTGATGCGCTTTTAAGTTAAACTTAAAATGAATAACGGCTCCACATAATATGACAGCATCTAACCAAACACAGATTTAAAAATGCTTGAAGTTAGAATCATAGCAGTGCACAATCCAGATACAAAATACAGAAAACCAGGAGTAAAGCAGGACTTTACTGTAGTGTTAAATTAGAATTTAGATTCAGATTCAGAAAACTTTATTCATCCCCTAGGGGCAATTGAAACAATATAGAATTAGAATAATAGAATATACAGTACTGGGCAAACATCTAAGGCAACTATACTGCTTACAAAAATTAGTGTATATTTCATTTGAAATAAATCACAAAATAAATAAGAATCAAACTGTGTATGCTGTATAAAAATTAAAAAACATCTACTATAGGCTACATTGCCAAAAAATGTACTGCTTCATTAAGACGCCAAGCTGACCATTCTACCACCTAATGAAGCTTGATTAGGAATGGTCCTTTTGGGAGAACAGCAGGCAGGAAACCACTTTTTTGGAAGAGGAACATGCTAAGATATGCTAAAGCTCACAAAGATTGGAATCGCAGATCAGTGGAGGAGAGAATTAGTGATGAATCCAAGTTTGACATTATTTCGACCAGTCATCTACAATGTTATATATGGTCATTATGCTAAAACAATAAATCTAATAGCGGCCTAAGACTTTTGCACATTACCATATACTGATTTGTTTTCTATTTTTACAGTTGTGCATTTAAAAAGACAGGAAATGGGTGAAAGCCCTTATGTGACCTGGTTCATTAATCCAGCGTTACTTAATCTCAGCTAGCTGAAGGTCAGCGCCAGAGTGCCAGTCAAATCGCTTAGTTCCCATTTCATTCTCACTTTGGCAATGGTCTCCAGAGGAGTGCTGTTATAGCACTGCATCTGTCTTCATTCACAAATCACTCTCCAAAGCCCAAACAGCTTTACAGCCTTTAATGATCATCAATTACTGAGCCCTTTCACCTATCAAGGAGCACTTGATACACAAGAAGCACAAAGCAGTCTAAAAATTAACCCTATTCAGAAGCTCTGGGTGTAATTGGTTACTTGAATAACTATATACAAAAGGTTAGCAGGGAAGGACACTTAGCCAAATGAGATGAGTACTGTTTACAGGCTCCTAAATACACTTCTCCCTGGCAGCACAACAATGCATTGACCTCTCAACTCTGGCATGACCTCTCTCAGACTGTGTTAACTTCAAACCTCAGCATCCCCTCCCACAGCTGGGAGTTGTTATGATACCCAATAAACAGGCAGGCAACCAATGAACAGCCAGCCCGTGGGCCTCACAGGCCAGGCTGTATGAAAACAGAGAATGCAACAGAAGCGTTAACTCATTAACGGTCATTGTTGAGCTAAAATGGCTGTCATGCAGAATCTGGCTGAAAGGGAAATGGGCTAATGACCTGAAAAGTGACTTCAAAAGGCATTGCTAAACGAGTATGAATGGACCCTTCTACTTCAGAGCAACTTCAATAGATGACATGCACAGAGAAAGCCTGGATCTTTAGAGTGGCCTAAAAAGATTTCTCTTTCTGTGAACTGAATGTAAAGTTTGCGTGGGCTTTTTTGCCAGGGATTGATGCATATGAATGGGAACAGCAATTTCCACTTTTAACAAGCCGAAACGGACAACACCATTTCTTGCTTTCCTGCGGTCATTGCTGTGTAAGACCGGAAGTAATATTTAGACGTTCTACTTGCTGTATAAATCATAACTGCCCAGTGCAGTTCTGTGTCATTTATCAACTAAGGGTTTTGCCTATAAAGATCTCAGCATTTGTAGGTGTTTGAGTGCTGTAACTAATCTTTAGTTTATAGAGCAGAACAGACAGACAGCTTTAATGGTTGGTAAAGAATGCCAGAAGGAGGGCGGGAGGTCTTGCCACTAGTATAGACCCCACATATGTGTCTATACTTATAGGGCAGGAGTTAGGTCAAAACATCCTATTATCCTTAAATGGACTCTACTTGAGAAATGGTGTTGAAATATGGACATACTTTTTTCTGTTTCTTTACATATTAGAAAATTATACGAGATGAAAAAACATATGGGCTAAAAAGTAATTAACACATACACAGATGAATGGTGGCACAAAATTAGTCACACTCCATGGCCCTTCTGTAACCATTAGGCTAATGACTGCAGCAGATGATGCGGCAGTGGTAGTGGGTCAGTATACTGCCTGGATGAGTACCGTGAAGGCCCTCTGACCTCCTGTAGGTGGATGTGAATCAACACAGAAGAGTACATCCTGAGAACCTGCTCAAAAATCAACCATGTGGGTGTGTGAGAGAGAGGGCGTGTGTATGAAGATCACCCATGCCTTACCCAGCATGCAGGCGCTCTTGTTTAAGATGTACTGTTAGCGATCTCAGCATGGGATTAAATCTTTTTCTTGAGATCACTGACGAGCACCAGAGCAAGAGGGTGCACCCTATTAGTCTACTGGAAGCTCTCAAGCCTTAACCTGTGTGGATTGGCTCTAAATCGAAATGAAGTTGGAGCATCCTCTCCAAACCTCCCCCTCCTTGGGGGTTCATGTGTAGGAGGCATGGATTATCAAACAATGGCTCCCCCTGCGCTCTGTTAGATAAGCCTTCGTTGGGTTTGGGGTCGTCCCAAACAAAATAGATCATGTAGGAGTGTGTAGGTGTGTGAATTGGCCAGGCCAGGCATCCCCCTCTTTGAAGAGCCCAGTTCAGGGGCCTCAGCTGTCACATGTTGGGGTGTCCTGTAGCGCCACACGGTCCCTCTCCAGCTGGAGTGACGATGAATGAATGGTCCTGCTGATTTAGCCTGAGGTCAAATGTAGAGTGATTAGTACAGCACAGCTGAGAGCTATCTACACACACACACACACACACATCACATACATGATGTAGCAGTATGAAATGATAGCTAAATGATGGATGGTGTACGACACACACAGGTTAAGAGCATGGTTACAGTGCTTGCATATTTGTTTCATTTGAAATCAGTATCATGTTTTTTGTGGTATAATTTATACAGTACTGTACAAAAAATCATCAGATATGTTGGTATAGTAATGTTACCAAAACCATATCTAACACATTGTCAAAGATTAAACCAACAATTTCAAACTTAGATTTGTCCCTCCATAATACTCTCATCCAATAATCTTCATAACAGTTTTTGTGAGTTTTAACATATCTACAGAAAGATACGTTTCTTGGCTGCAAAACAAACAAACAAAAAAACGTTAAAAAAGTCAAGCTTCTTCAGATTGTAGAAGATCCTTGCTACTGTTCAAGTGTACTTACATAGTACTGTAAATATTTGTTACTGTAAATACTGTACTTGCCAATAGAAGCTGTTTCAGGTTTGTAATACTTTATATGGTTGTATTCTAATGAAGTTACTGAGAAATAATATAGATGGTCATTATATCATATAAAACAAATCTACTGGTGGCCTAATACTTTTGCACAGTACTGTATGCTTTTTTTTACATTTGTGTGTGACTTTTATGCATTGTGTGTATTCGTTTTGAGCCGATCTACCAAATTCAAAGGCAAATCACACTGAATGGTAAACGGAAAAGAAAAAATAAAATTAATCAATGCTTTACGTTTTTTATTGATTTATTTGGCATCATTTCTATAGTTTATTTAATTTATTTATATATTTTGGTGAGCATAATTTTAATTCAATTCTTGTTTCGCTGTACTACTTAAGGAATACGATCATGACAATGGGTCAGTGGCACAGTGGCTAGTGATGTCCCCTCTCAGCTCCAGAGATTTCTGCTTTCTATCCGTGACTCCACCTGTGTGGAGTTTGCATGTTCACTCTGTGTCTTCATGAATTTCCTCTGCATAATGAAGTTATCTACCACATTGTAAGGACATGCATTACGTCAACTGATATAAGTGCCCCAGTGTGAGTGTGTGTATAGATCTGTGATGTGTCTAGGGATGGTCCCTGTCTTGTGCCTCATGCTACCAGTTAATCTTCTGAATTGGATAAAGAAATAACAATAAATGAATAATCAAATTAATAAGGACAACTAAAAGATGTTATAGCTTTAGTTATCTATAACAAGATTACATATACACATTGCTTCAGTAATTAAACGACACACCATTTGATATATGATGATCCACTCTTTATCAGTTCTTACAATATTCTTATCTTTACACATGTTAGAGACAGCAGTTTGAATATTCAGAAGTACAGATTATTGAGTTAGATTTTTTTTCCGTGGGCTGCAAGCAGAGTCCATGGAGAGGACTTAGTTTTCCCATACTCACTCCACTCCAGTCACGCTTCACAGTGCTCATAATCTCCCACCCAGTCCACAACACCATGCTGCTCAGAGAGCTCCAGCAACATGCCGAATTGTACTTACACCACCCACCCCCCCACTGGCCTTTCATGCAGCAACAAAAGAGCTCTGCCTCTAATTACAACCCTCCCACTTCAATTTGAGCACCCTGGTTAACAGGCCATTGATACACACTCAGTGTGGGCACCTGTGCTACTAAACACAATTTCCACACACAGCCGCCGGCGAGACAGGGCCAAATCAGAGGCCGGCACATTCAGTCTACTCCACATTGCCCACGCTGACCAGAGGAGGGGAGCATTTGAAAAGGAGTGAAGTCGATAAGGGACGAGGTATCGCTGTCATACAAGCGGCATAGCTTAAGGGCAAAAACACAAAGCTGACACCCCACTAATCAGGCTTGATAGAAGTGCTCTGAGATGAACAGATTCTGTTCAGCAGATGAACAGAATGAATGTGTGAGGTTTTACATTAGTTTACAGATGTAGATGCACAATTTTGAGCTACTGGAACTACAGGTTCTTTAAAGATATGACTAAGTAAACCAAGCTGCATGCTGCTTAAATAAATAAATGGCATATTGTTTTGTCTAGACAAAGAAAAAGTATTTTCCGTATGAAATGCGGTGTCTTTTAAGAGCAGCATGCACTAGACAAAAACAACATAACTGGAGCAAATTTGCATTCATATCTTCTTAATCTGAACATTAACTATATAATGATTATATGATTCCTGTGTAGCAGAGTTGTGTAAAACCAAGATGACCCAGCTGACAATAAGGGCTGTTGATGTAAAGTAATGTACTTCTGCACGAGTGCCGAAAATGAAAAATACATAATTTGCATCTGATTCACCACAGCCTGAATATTGAAATTTGATCTGAGTGAAAAATATGTCAACCAGATTTACACAGCACCAGTGACAGGCTCTGCCGTCCAACCGCAGCCTTTCACTGCTTTCCATCACTCATATCTAATGCAATAAAACTGCAATAACAAATCCTCTCTGGATTTGAATAATAAACAGAGTCCTAGGAGACACAGTTTCAGTAAGTAGGCATGGGAAAAGGCTGGGATGTCACTGCACAATTGAAAATTCAATGTAAGAAGTCTCAGATGTCTGTGGGCGCACACACTTTGCTCCATACTTTGTATTCATTGTCCAGGAAAGAGTATTGCCCTATGAAATATAGGTCATAGCAAACACAAATAAATAAATAAATAAATGAAGCAGGTTTTCTCTGAAAGGGATCGCTATTATAACGGTGACCCCAAAATTGTTGCACGAGGCGACGACGAGGTGCTTCAGAAAAGCAGTATATTTAATGACCAGCTATCTTCTTAAAGGGCCATTGTGAGGGAGTTAAACTGACGCCTTTGAAGATTACCTCTCACACACCAAGGGGCAAGAGATAAACAGAGGTACCCAAAGCACTTAGTCAAAAGACATGACTAGGTTTGGTTCCTGTAGTCATATGGAGCACTTTCAGAGCTGCACATTAAACATACTCTCTCATATACAGAGCATAGGCATTTGCATGCATAAAGAGCAGACACAGCAGAATTACCTCTTGCATTTCATCTAATAATGCTGAATCAAATTACCTGAAAAAAACATAGGCAAATACTTAGGAAATGCAGCAAATGTACACCAAAGCAATTTTCACAATATCATTGAACCCTGACTGAAATATTGCAATGATTCACTTCTGTTCTAATTGCATATAAAGTCTAAGTGCTCGTCGGTCATTTCTCACATTTTTAAAACATTCAACTTTTTGGAGCACTCCCTCACTCTGTTAAACGCACCCATCAGTGGTGTTGCTGAAAATTTCAGTGAGACTATTCACTTTCCTTCGCTCTTTCTGTTACTTCTTTTCTCTGTGATCTATTAGTCAAGTATGTAATTGGATTTTATGTGAACAACAACAACAAAAAGGCTGAAATTACACAGTGATTGTGGTGGAGCTAAACCTAGTTAAGCAGCAAGGCGAGTAGGCTTCTTGCTGCTCTTTTGGCTGCTGCTGGGCTTGGTTTCAGCCCTCACACACCTCGCTCTCGCTCAGAAGGGGTGCTGTTAATAGGATTAAGCGGCCTCAGCTCTGAACAAGTATGGATCCACACAGTTGGCCCGACAATCACAGATGGTGGTATAAGTTGCCCTGTCGTGCTGATAGCAGATCAGGTTTTCAGTTTCTCTGATAGTAGATAGGTTTAGGATTTTGGAAGGGAACAGTGTCCTGGAATCAGGGCAACAGAGAAGCAGCTAGTTAAAGCATAACTGGCAGAGTAATGCGATTGGTAGAGTAGGACCAGGGATCTGGGGCTGCCTGGGGGCCAAGACTGGACCATATCAAATCAGTGAAGTAGAAGCTGTTAGATCTGACTGAGGTATTCAGCAGTAAAACCTGGCCTTGTCCTTCCCACCATAACACAGCTTAGCGGTCATGCTGCACCTTGCGGACATAAGTCTTTGCAAGGCAAAGATAACTGTTAGTGGAACAAATGCGCTCCATCATATCTATAGCCAGATCTCAAACAGTGCAGCCCCGAGGACAAAAATAAGAATTACCATTAGCAGTTGTCACATTAACTGCTGCAGTGAACATGGTGAGATCTTATAAACCTATTGTGTAGTATCAACACAACAGCAGCTGCCTAGCATTTGATCAAACAAAATATGTATAGGTACCATTAACACGCAGAATAATTGTTGTACTGTACCGATGAGGGAATAAGGAAATTTAAAACCAGTTAACTCACAACTTATATGCATTGCTTACAAAAATTAGGGGATATTTTAAATTGAATATAAAGCAATAAAAAAGCATTTTATTTTATTTCGTTAAACATTATAATCAGAATAGCAAATGCAAAGGCAAAGAAAGATTGTGCAAATGAGATGTAAACTCAATTATCGTGATTGAGTAACAAGTAACATATTCATGGGGGTGAACAGAAGAATGTTAAACTGGATGAGAGTACCACACATTGACTGTTCAGTAGGGTGTATGGTCACCCAAGACTGCAAAACACACTGACAGTGATGGCGTGGACAGGATCAGATTGTCCAGCAGTTTTTGTGAGATCCTCTGTTACTCCAGATCCAGGGCAACTTCCAGCTCAAGAAGTGTTGTGGGATGCATTGGATGGTTTGCCAGACGTCTTCCCAGTACATCCCAAGTATGTTCAATGGGATTTATGTCTGGAGAATGTGAAGGTCATGCATTCGTGGTATGTTGTTGACAAGATGCGCACAAAGGGGCCTTTGCATTATCGTCCTTGAAAAAGACAGGATTCTCCTGTGTTCCTCATTCATGCCAGATCAGGACACGATGATTGTCAGGCTGCAAACTGAACAGTGACTCATCAGAGAAGAGCACAGTTTGCCATTAATCACAGGTCCAACCATGATGCCCACCTTCAACTGGTTCTATGGTGCTCAGCAGATAATGGAATGTGTATCACTGCCAGGCATGCAGTCCAACACAATTGAGCTGATTTTGTATGGTCTGGGTGCCGTTGTCAAGAAACAGCAAGAGGCATTGTGCCGGTGCCTTCTTGCCAATAAGGTCAAGCAGCGGACGTCTCTTAATGTTGTGACCCTGCCCTAGTCTTCTTCGTCTTGTTTAATTTTTTTGAAAGCCACAGATAATATACCTTGATAACCACACCGTGGGATGTTCCAAGTGCTGTTGCCACTGTTGTCTGTGTTTGACCAGCTTCAAGACTCAAAGCTTTACATTAAGGCCAGCAGTGTATTGGAGGAATTGCAAGGGATATGGAAATTGCAGCATTTGCACTTTCAAGTTCAAGGAACGTTCAGATTCTTCAGCACTTTCAGCCTTTTATATAGTGCATTTTCACCAATTATGTAGAAGTTGTTTGTGCATCACATTTGCATTATAAAACAACATTTGTATTATATAACACTTCCACAAACTTGTTGTGAAGATCAGCCTCTGATAGATTCCTGGTATATGCATATAACACAACAGGACACCTACCCACTTTAGATTGTCATACTGCTGATTCTATCAAGTTATTTCTTTTGGTAAATAAACAAAACCATGTGCATATGCTCTGCCATATAAACTGTTATTTATTACTATATTGCGCATATATTTATGACATTACAGTATATAAAATAATAAGCATTCTCTATAAGGCTCTTGATGATACAAATCATCACTATACCTAACATTGCATTTACCTCATCTTAATAACTCTCGGGGCGCATTGCCGCCTCACAGCAAGGTCCTGGGTTCGACCCCAGCATAGAGTCGCCTGGGTCCTTTCTGTGTGATGTCTGCATGTCCTCCCGTGTCTGCACGGGTTTACTCCGTGTACTCCAGTTTCCTCCCACAGTCCAAAGACGTGTGTAAGGTGAATAGATTATTTTAAATTGGCATTGACTTGTGTGTGTGTATATAACTAGCTCTGATAAGTGTGTCACTAAAATCTCCACTGATGCCAATAGCAACATTAAATAAACCAACCAACAAACAAATATCTCTCACAAATATTTGAGTGATCAGAATTGTCATGAATATCATATACCTTGTATAATATAATACAATAATTTAAACTCATAATATTATTGGACAAACCTTCACTTCAATTAGATTTATGTAAAATGCATGTTATTTCCATTTATGGATACGTTTACCCTGCTGTAATAACTTGTTAAAATACATTATATGTATATAATGGCCTTCATGTAAAGCTTTAAGTCTTGGGACTGGGTAGCCTAGCAGTTAAGGTACTTGACTCTGGACCTGATGGCCAAGGGGTCAAATCCCACCTCTGCCAAAGCTGCCACAGTTGGGTCCTTAGGGCCCTTAACCCACCATTGCTTGAATTGCAAGACTCTATAAGTTGTAAGTCGTATGTAAATTACTGTAAATGTACTGTGCAATTTTTAGAATAGTTTTGCTTACATTTGCTTATACATGTTCAATTGTTTAAATTAAAGCAGCAATAATAAAGCATACTTAAAAATGAGCCATTGTGAAATGCCAATAAAATTATTAAACATGTTAAAATCCAGTTTTAGGTGAAGGAAAATATATTTTAGGTATAGTTTTTAGTATAATTTAACAACTACGGAAAACAGTATATGCAACTAAAATAAATGTGTAGATTTTAAAGGCACCATTCATGTATAGATATCCTTTACATGAGCCAGAGGCCTTTACACAATACAAAACATTACAATTTTCACAACATGTGATTTTTTTCTGGTCTTGGTGCCACTTATGCATTTATAAGAGCGAAAAAAATGCAGATATGCAAAAGTACAGATACCACCCAAAATTAGTGTTTAAGTTATATAATTATAGAATCACTTGCCTTTAATTATGCAGTAGCCAAGTATTATCAGTAAATGCATGGTAATGTAAGGTGGTTATATATTCAAGTTAACTTTTGTATCCATTGTTTCTTCTAAACCAACTATCTTGAAATGAATTGGTTTATCATGGTCAGTAAACATTTTACATTTTAGGTGTGGCATAAAAAGCCAAGATAGCATGGTAGAACAAATTGGGGGAAAGGCTGGGTAAAACTAAGACATGAATGCAGCATGGGCAGTGAAGATGAAGTTACAAAGTACGTTAGTAAGTTAAAAAACAGCTTGGTGTATGTTTGGAATAATACAGTTCTAGCATTTAAATTCATTCAAATGTACTAAAACATGTTTTCTCTGACTTGTAAACAATTACAGTTTTGTCATAACTGGGTTTAAGTAATCAGATTTCTGTTTTGTCCATGATAATCACTTTAAGACTGAAAGGCTGGTGGATTTAAAGGACAACGTTTAGCTAACTGTGGTATTCACTCAAAATCAAAGACGTAGAGAGAAAGCAAAACAGTCAGCCGTGGCATATGTAGGATCTATTGAACACACAAACAAGGAGTGCTGTTCTCAGTTGGCCCTCAGATTAAAGCACCTGGCTTTGACGAGCCTTCTGTACATTCTTGGAGTGTGTGGTTTGTTTAACTAGTTGTGTTTACTCCTCCCCTTTTGCTCTGTTTTTGCTTTCTCTGCCCTTCCATCCTCCCTCTTTTATACCCTTCATTACAAACAAAAGATGACTGCTGCTGAGAAAATAATTGTTTTCCCTCTCTTATTAGTATTTGCACTAAGTAGCACTACTTTAATGAGAGAGAGGTTAGTGGAAACCTAAAATACAGCGAAATTCCTACTGATGAACCACCAACACACACCAATATGACACTCGCACACACTAGACCACATGCACAAACTAACACAGCACTTATACACACCAACATAATACTATTACCACACACTAACACCACTTAAATACAACAACATAGCACTTACACAAACTGACACAATAAAGGATCAGAAGAATTGTAAAAGCACAATCACATTGAATCAGACCACCATCACACACACACACACACACACACACACACACACACACACACACACACACACACACACACACACAGAGAGAGAGAGA
>JAVSBV010000029.1:3912191-3936436 GCA_033117975.1 Parotocinclus spilosoma | reverse complement strand
CACACACACACACACACACACACACACACACACACACACACACACACACACACACACACACACACAGACACACACAGCAATGTTTTACATAGCATCAATTTAGGTACACATTTTGGAGTCAAAGATTTCTGTCTGTTACTTAGTGTAAACAGAAGGATGTTTCTTTTCTCAAGCGCCGAGATTAATTCGTTATTGTGATTTAGGATTACGCGCAAACGAATTTTGTCAAAGAATTCCAGGACATTCAGTGTTAAACTCTGATCTTGGTAAACTAAATTATTTCATTATAGAAAAAAACAAGGCAGGTTTTATCTTTAAATCCTGGAACAACAGTATTTTAATCGTAGCCATACCACCTAAAACATTCGTTTTTTTTCACACGATCTAGGTCATTTCGATAATTGTACGCACATATAGGCTAATTTTATACAATGTTTATAAATTATAATTTGTTCTAAATGTATATAGCCTAGTTGTAGCACAGTTGATGAACGTAACAACTTTGAATTCGTTCTTTTATATTACCTACTGGTGTCCACTACACATCCGGCCTATGTTAAATGTTTTGTAAATGTAAGATGAATTTTACACCCTTGAAAATATTGTACAAAAAGTATATTTTAAAATATTAAAACGAAGTAAATCGAACGACTCTTGTGGTTTATGATTTATTGGCGTTTAAAAAAAAGCAAAGTAGCTAGATTATATGGAGGAGCTAGTTGTTTAAAATGTATTGCCTTAACTATAATATTAAAGTTTACGCTATACTTATTTCATTTCATTATATTTTAAGCCTGCTCGTAGAACTACGAAAAAATAATTATGTCGGTGAAGATGAATGAATGTAGCTCGAATGTAGAACAAAAATAAACTAAAAAAGCGGTTATTATATATATTTATTATAGTTTACAAATAACAAACTTAATCATCACAAACATTAGCTACGTAAACTATTTAGAATAAGTATCAGGCCTACAGTAGCTACTGAACACCAATAGCTAATAAAGAAGAATTATATATGTTGCCACAGTTTCTGAGTAGGTAATACGTGCTCAGTTTGCAATAATAAGGCAAGCTATTTCGAGAACTATCTACGGTTTATTTGCTACGGGCTCATTTTGCAACAATAAGACACGTTATTTCGAGGAAAAGCGTATTGTTTACCTTTTAAGCCTTACTGTTTAGTTAAATGGACGTTTGTGAATGAAAATGCCGTTATTAGATGATGTATTTTACATTAGAGCTCCCTCTACAGGGAGTCCGGATAATGTGTGTTCCTTTTAGTTCATTTTGCATGCGTCTGAGAGTAAGATGACTGAATTTAAAAAAACGTCTTCCAGTTAAATGAAAAAAAAAAAAGAATAATTTCAATATTTTATTTTCTCACAATAATATGCCTTAAGTAAAAACAATGATTGGGTTATGTTATGCCTAAAGCAACGGGTTACGGTCAGATATCAAAAAAGTACCTCACTATTGAATAAAGTTTTCTTCTTCTAAAAATGCTAAAAGACGTCAAACGTTGAAACCATTGTGTTTTCCTGGGCTTTTCCTCGGGTGAGAAAAGCAGAAGACAAAAAGGCAGAGGACGTGTCAGTCGGGTGGACAGGCTCTATAGAGAGGGAGGAGGCCTAGATTTCATGGCCGTTTATAAGTGAGCTTTCTGAGGGTACTGCATTCAGTCTAATACAAAGGCTAAATCGTCTGGATGCTGGAACAGGAGGGAAGACTGGGGGTCTTTACCATTCACCTATCACTGGGCTGAAAATTCCTCTCTCTACTCCCACAACCTCTTTCATGAAAAGTTACAGGACAATTGTGGTAATAGTTCCGCTTTGTCACGGGTAAAGGAGAAGGCCCGGAGGCCAGAGAGTTCTTATTCCACTTGACATTTATGCCGACCCTCTCTCCATGTTCTTGCATTCTGGCTGATGCAAGGTGCCAGCTCATATACTGCTGAAAACCACAGCAAACACGGACAGGAATTTGTGAAGGGCTCAAGGACATTCTGCTGGTACCACAATGAAATATCAGCTGATAATCTACCTGCACTAGTGGCTAGATTAAAGCAGAAATGGTAACCTGTCAATTATTCAGTAAGCTTGAGGAAAATTCAAACAGCTATTGTTTGCAACTCTAAACATTACTCAATAGAGAGACCCAAAATTCAGAGGCAGTGTGTGAACTAATAAAACACAGGTCCTTCGTCACTTGAGAAAATGTGCTGGCACTCAGTTAACATAGTGGTGCCAGTTTCAGCATGGTGACTGCTAGCCAAGCTGTGAGCTGAAGTCAATGAGTAACTCAGTATGGATCTTCATTTCAGCTTCACAGCTGTCCCTGTTCTTTGTTCTGCCCTATTTCATGGAGTGTATTATTAGTATTATTGGGCTTTTGGGTATGACATTTTAACTTGGTATTGACTTAAACTATCTGGAATTAAGCTATCTTAAGATATCAGGGACATAGTTACCGATAAGTGATATCTATTCTTATAGCTTGTGTGGTGTCCTTGGGCATTGTGTATCATTGCACAGTCATATTACCTTCTCACCTAAGCTTATTGAAAGTAGAATTTAAGCCATTGGAGTTGAAGGAATATAGACCCGAACAGAGCCAGATTCTGAACAAATGTCCCAGACTCCACTTCTTGTTCTAGAAACTCCCATGACCTTGAGAAATCCACAAGACCTTAGATCACCATACGATTAAACAATCAAACAGTGAAAGTAGGACCCTCTCACTGAGCTGCTACCCATATGACCATGGGAAATCGCATGGCTAATATAATTTTACAGGTGGATACACAGGAAGATTGGGATGTAATTACCAGTATTAAAATGTCAACCTCGAAGAATTCCCAAGAGTCCTCCTCTCCCCCCCGTTTTGGATGGTCTCTGTATATATCATACGGAGGGAAATACACACAGTTGGTGGACTATGCACTTTGGTAAACATATCTTACATGGGTGAGCAGATGATCAGTTTCAGAAATAAACAGTGGATTGGATGTCTGGGTCAAACAGTTAAAACCACATCCAATGTAATTAACTGGCCTGAAATACTTTTGCTATTGATAAACAACAAAAGCAATCTTGCTACAGTTATATGTAGTTACAAGTTCAGAAGAGATTAAAAGACAGACTGCTATAAGCTGTTGGAATCTCCATTATGTGTCTCCTTAGACTGTAGCAACTTTAAAGATAAGAGAGGGTGGAGATAGAGGTGTTAAATTAACCACATGTCTCACTGCATCATCAAACAGCCTCTTTGGAAACATTCTGGCTGACACCAAAAGCTATAACATGAAGGTACAAGTGCTACTGTGTATTTTTCTTCTTTCTTTTCTTTTTCCCTTTCTGACACTCTGTCACAGCAATCTCTCAAACATGTGTGCAAGGCTACTGCAGCTGTCTAACACCCTTTACACAGTCCTGCTAAAATAGCACCAGACTAACATGGCCATTAGACAGACCAAGCCCCAGTATGCGACTTGAGGATGGAGAATGAAGTGTGGCCTGCTTGTGGAAGAACATGTCTGGCCTTTGTGCTGGCTTTATCATACACACTCTAATGAAAAACCAATGCAGGAACACATGGTACCAGTGAGGTCAGCTGTGCCTGAGACTTGCAGTCTTTGGTATTGTATTTGCAGTAGAACATGGTTTAGTGGTAGAATGTTTCTTGGAATGTAAACAACAACATACACTACACAGTCAAGAGTATCTGGATTCAAACATCACATCCACATGTGCTTGTTGAACTTCTCATTCCAAAAATATTGTTTCTTTTCACTGGAACTAATGGGCCCGAATAATCAAAGACAATCGCAGAACATTATGCCTCCTCCAAAACATTACACAGTCCATTCGAACAGGCTGTGTTCTCCTGCCATCCACTAAAACATGGTGACTTTGGCAACTATGTGTCTGCTCAGCCATTCAAACAATCCATAAATGACTTATATGAATGATTAAATGATTTGTATGCATTAACACCCAGGGGGTAAGCACCTAGATGTTTTCATAATCACAACAGTTGATTGTGACAGAAATTATATGCATGTAGTATAAAATATGTACGAACATATACTGGTTTAAAACGTATTTCACTTAATAAGAAAAGGATCCTCTGTTGTAGGGCTTTGATGTTCCAATGAACAAACACACTGTAAAACACACTAGAAGTGATAATATGATCAATAACTTACTTTTAAAAACAATCCACCAATATGCAGCTAATAGATTTGATCAGTATATTCAGACTTTACCAGTTAGCTTAGGAAATGAAATGAACTGAAAATGACCTTAATTAGCATCCACTATTGCACAATCCATAATCATGTTCAACTGACTACTTTGTGAAATGTTACTAGCACATGCCTGATTAGAACGTGAGTAGGCCAAACTGTTCTGCTCCAAAGATGTGAAAACTTACACCAGAATGGGATCTTCCACTGGTCTTGCTTAAGGAAGGACGTACTGTATAGACACATCATTGCAAGACATTAACAGCCAGCTGTATGAGCAAACATGGAATTGTGTCTCAATCAAATACTTGAACAAAGCCCTTAAACCACAATTGCTCTGATTACACATTGTAAGACTATATCAGTTGTAAATGTCTCTAAATATGGATGACTGCTAAATGACTAAATAAATCTAAATCCTATATAATTATTATCATTTTAATCAAGTTGTGATATTTAAATTTTGTCTATGCATGGGTTTCCATTAATAAACTATATAGGTAATTGATTTCAACTAAGTAATTATAGGTAATTGCTTTCAATAATGCTGCAATAAAATAAATTGAGATAATCATCCTGTTAATAAAGAGTTACATCAGTAGAATGATGGAAATCTAGTTGCAAATGCTAATAATTAATAAGGCAATATGTGATTTTGCCCCTATTTTTAACTCTGCTTAAACTCTCCCGGTCAGGGTCATAAGTGGTTCCAGAACCTATCCTGGAATGCACTGGGCCATTGTCTAACAATAGTAGAAGTAGTAGTTTTAATGCTAAACTCCTCTCCCTCAGACATGACCAATCCTTATCTGTGGGGCTCACACCCTAGCTAAAAGGCACCTCTGAAATTGGAACCCAGATCTCCATAGTGGTGCGCTAGCAAAAAGTCACTGCAATATCCTAGCACCTAGTGTCTAATTTATCCATGACTTATACGCATTGGAGTTAACAGCTCTCACAAATTCATTAAATGAAGACTAAAATGTACAATAATTGTATCAATAAATTTTTTTCTTAATATCAATACAGTGATCTTTATTTGACAGCAGAAAGAACAGAAAAAATGTCTTGTAGAACTTATTTCTCTCATTCATAATTACAGAGACACATGTAAGACCAAGGGCAGTCTAAGACCACAGGCAGCCTAACAAAAGGTCTGGTCATGAAAAAAATAGTGAAATATTGCTAGAAAAAGGACATGGGGAATCTCAAAAGGCTTTGAAAGTAGTATACAGCCCTTAGGCTATCCTTTCTCCTGCCATATACCTGAAAAAAAACCATTGTAGCCAGAGGACTTTGTGGAATTCAGTTTAAATTAAATATGAGCTTGTTTCTCCAAGTGAATAAACTAGTTCTTACATGCTGTCAGCCCTGGGTGAATCAAACATTGTTTGTATTCTCATAATTATATCTTAATACTTTTCCTCACCTGGGAGCTAGCCGATAAGTGGCTATAATATAATTAGAATCACAGGAAGTGGAAGAGGTCAAAAACGACATGAGTTTTCTGAATCTCAGTCAGAAGTGCTTCAAGCCTGGATAGAGTAAAAATGCTACAATATCTTCCCCATATTTAAGGAAGCATTATTACTCCCTTTCCCAAGGCCTAGCAGGGGAGTAGTAAAGTGATCAAGAATTATGAACAGTTTTAATGAGAAATTAAACTTACTTAAAATTTAAAATTAAAATACTGTGCCGTATAGGCAAATTTCTAAGCTTAAGAAATGAATCTTTGATTGAATATTAAATAGCAATACTGTTACACACTGTAAAATAAGAAACTTAGCAATCCATAATAGCACTTGAGAATAGAAAGAAGTTACAGACTGACATGTAAGGCTGTCCAGGTTTCTCAGTAGGATGTGTTTTATTTATTTTCTGAACTCATGGGCAGATGAGAGGGCGTATTTGTCAGGTGAATGAGAGGAAAGGTATTGAAGTGTATGAAATATTCACCAAAGAAGTAATGATTCCCCTGACAAAGCAAAGGGGCACTGAGAAGTGAAAACTGGAGGTGCAGAACAAGAGAGGTGGATACAAAAGCTCCTGGCCCTTTTTCCAAGAGAATGGCAGACAAAAGAGCAAAGATGCCAAATAGATTCCTTTCAGATGCCTCTTTCACATTCTCCAGTGGCATCAGAATACATCAGTGGTTATGAGTCAGACTGTTTCACTCGACACTCGACAGACAGTAATAAATGTGCTAAAATTCTATTGTATAAAAGGCATCTCTGAGGGAGAATAAAACGTGTCATTGAGGCATGGGCATCTCTGGCCACATTCATATGTATGACTGTTATTATTGCGGAGTGCAAATGCATTTTGTCATACCGCATTTAAAGAAGAAATAGAAGAAGTAATCTGCAAAACCAAAGCTATTTTTGATCCATCAGCCACATATTTATGGTAGAAGACAGTGAAAATTGAAAAAAAGTATTTGATAAAAAAATGACCATTTTAAAATATTCGAAAAAGTTAGTTGACAGTTGCAGTGTGCCTGAAATGGACATTATTTCCACTAACAGTAAGTAATAGTTAATAACGTGTACGACCAGTAGATAAATCTGTATCTATGAACATGTATCTGTGAAATAGCACTGCATGTTCAATACATTTGAACAAAATTATGTTCTTACTTTAAGGCAAATTTAGTAATTGTGCTGTTCTGCTATCTGTTCAGCAAGGACACATGATTTGACAACTTAAGTGTCAAATATTTGAACTATGTACAGCATATTCTTTTGTAGATTACTGTTGAAACAAGTTAGACAGCAAATTAAATCCAGTGTCCACAATCCTCTAATTATTTTCAAATATTTTCTGATCATATTTGAAAAACCAAGACAAGCTGTATCATAATTTCCAGAACAAAGCAAAATTACAGTATTTTCTACGAGTCAAGTGTTTATACTATTAAAAGTACTTACATGGCAAATGCATAATTTTACCAACATTTAGAAAAGAAAAAGCCAAAACTGTGTTCTGTCACTGAAACATGACAGCTTTATAATACAGACTACTGCTTGTGATGTTAACAATGTAGGATGTGCTTCCTAGATGCATATTTAAAGAATGCAGATTTCGCTTAATGCATGCAGGGACTTGCCTTTTTTGTTGTTTTATGCCCAAGGAACACTAATTCAAGCAAGTTATCATTCAATATTAAAATTGGCTTTCAAAGCAAGTTTTAGCCACTGCTCCAGAGATCTCCAGTTTGATTAAAAGTCTGGAGTTCTTCCCATCTCTGGGTACTCTGGTTTCCTTCCACTTTCCAACAACATGCATTAACTCAGCAGGTCACTTAAAAAGTGTCTAAGTTTGAGGCATGTGGCACCCTGTTTTGACTTGATTCCAATTACCCTGAGTTTGATTAGGCAGATATTAAAATGACAGAGTAAAAACTATGTGGAAACCCCTTCTAATAGGATAACTGGTCAATTTCACACAGACACACTTATGCAGGTGCTTATTGCATGTGGTAGTGAAGTAACAAGGACTTGATCATAAAAAGAAATAGTATATATAACCATAAGTGTACCCAGAGACTGTTCGCCTTAGATACACTGATTCAAGAGTCAGTTCATAATGGATCAACTTACCAAAACACTAATTTACTACAAGGTCAAATTGACAAGCCCTTAATAAACATGATTTCATTGTTATTCTTACAAGAAACATTGTCATAAATGAGGCTTAATTGAAACGTGTCCCCAAATCTGTGAAGGACATGTGAAAAACTACTACAATGCAAATTTTTGTACAATTGTCTCAATACAACCCATTCTACACCATCATATTATAAACCTGCTAGCAGTGGTTGTAACAACACTAATACCGATCACTGATTAGAAGCAGTTTCCACAAATCTTTTTTCATGAAGATTTGTAAGATTTGAAAAATAAATAAATAAAATGATTGGCTTGTGTTGCATATTTGTTAAGTTTCACCACTAACCAATTTCTACATACTTTCTAACAAATTTCAAATCATTATAATCACCAGGAGTTTTCTAAATCTACAAAGAATCAATTCATATTTCCAGTCAAATGGCATGCTTATACTGTATATACTGTTTTGATAGTAACAAATATTATGACAAGTGCCACAATTATTTATCCTGTGTCATGAATACATTCAGTTCCCTAAAACAATGTTTTTGAGAAGTTATAGTTTAAACTGGAATAGTTTATTATTCAGAGGACAACAAATGCTGCCTGATCTCATTGCCTTCTAGTTTACTGATTTCATCTTTGTTAAACCTTTACTGTCATATGGCAAATATGAGTTTTAAGCAACTACTACTGTAACTCAGCTACTCAGTTTTTTATTTATATAGACTAAGCAATTTCTAAAAATATGTGTATGTCTATGAACAATTTTTGTCGATATATTGGGTTGTGTAGGGAGCAGAAGTTATGTGAATATTAGGTACATAATAATGTAGCAGGCAGATGTACAGTTTGAGACCAAGGAAGATCACAAAACAGCATTTAGAGGTTTTGAACGCTTGGGAGTAGATGTGGCTTTTTGGGAACCATGAGTATTAGGGATTTCTAAGTTATGTGAAATAGAATGATGTGTGGCAGAATATCAACTAATACCCTACAAAAGGTAAGTATTTATACTTTAGTATGAATAATTACACTCTATAAAGTTATACTCCAGATATGATATGAAAAAAATGCGTAGGGTGTGCATGTTGCATGTCAAACTGAAACCTATTCATTCTTTTTATTTTTTTTAATTAAAGGGATGATTCACCACTGTTTAGTCTTATACAGTCCAAATATTTAGTCTCTCTGAAAACAAATCATAGAAGAACAGCTCAGGTTGCCTCAACAAAGCCAGAGAAATTCACATATTTATTCCCACTTGAAGATTTACAGTGAAAGCTTCAACATCTACAGTGCAATGTGCCAGCTTCTGCACACAGCCACTCACCACTGTAAACAGAAGCCCTGTAAGTTACAGGAGAACACAAGTGATTCAGGTAAAGCGAAATAGCAGTGGCATGAATGCAGTACTATCAACAAATACTGACAGCAGAGAAAATAGGTCTTCTACCAACAAACTGTACTTTCCTTTGTGTTTCTGGTATTTAAATATAAGATTCCCATCAACATCTCGACCTAAACAAACTCTGAGGTGAGAAAATTAGCCTGTGTTACTTTTTGGATAAGTAAGAAAGAACCTCATTTGTGTATTTGTTTATTTACCTGTCAATGTTATATGATGCAGCAGCTCTAAACTGTCTGGTGTTTTAAGTAAAGTTTAGTGTGGCCGTCCTTCGGAAGATCTGATTAACTTTGTCTTTTTCCCCTAAAAATAAAGGCTGACTTACTTCACCACAGTTTGTCCTATGGCTTCCAACTAAGTCTTAAAATAGTTCCAGTAATTCCAGTAAGTCATTGGTGTTTGGATTTTGAATGCATGTTTTTAGCTACTATCCTTCCTCTTATAGTTTAAAAAACAAACTGTTTGACTCCTAGTGAACAGAAAAGATAAAGAGTAGTCTAAATTTTGTAGATCCACTGGGTATTTCATTTAGTCAAATAATGATAAGCACTTGTCTTACAGGAACAACAACTTTAATATTATTATTTCATACTATGATTGTGACAATGTTTAAACATTTAACGTTCTGGTAGGTCACACATACTGCTTATTATCTGGGGTTTTTACAGACAAGAATCTATACAGAATACTGCAAAATAACACAGAAAAGCACAAAAAGTAAGCCAGCAGTAACTATATAACTTGTAGCAGTAAGGCTACAGTAACCTACATAACCACACTTAATGGAAATGGTCTGAAATGCACGTTTGAACACACTACACATCACATTCGAACACATATAGGCTACAACAGCAGAAAAGATAGATAGATAGATAGATAGATAGAGAGAGAGAGAGAGAGAGAGAGAGAGAGAGAGTACTTAATTCATCCCCTAGGGGAAATTATGTTGTGTTGTTGAGCAGCCATACATATAATAACATGAACAGACAAATGTAAAATGTAAAAAAAAAAAAAAAAAAACACAACAAGCACAATGTTCACAAAGCACAAAGCAAGCAAGTCCAAAGTAAGTTATTTTGGTTGTGAACTATTTAGTGCACTGGTACTTCTAAACATGTAAGTGAAACAAAAAGATATGAAATAACATATCCACCAATGCTTTACAAGAGCAGCCTTGGTGGCTCAGTGAGTACAGCTTGCTGATGGAAACTGCACTGTCATCGAGCCTGGGTCTAATCCCTTATATATGTAAAGGTGAAGTCTTGTTTGTACAGAAAAACACCAGCAGTTGAAGGTGTACTCCTAATGTCAGTCCCAAGCCTGGATAAAGGGGAAGGATTACATCCAGAAGGGTTTCAGGCATAAAAACCCATGGCAAATCTGATCCGCTGTGGTAACCTCAAACAGGAGTAGCCAAAAAATGTTATACTGTCCTGAAGGAAGAGGGCAAACTGGATCTAATCAGGATAGACATATAGGTAGAAGGCCCAAAATGGACAACTGGGCAAGAGCACAAGAAGGGGACAATTGTGCTATGACATGGTATAAGGTGACAGAGCATACAGTAAAGTACAGTATCTTACACTGTCAAATACATACAGCGTAAATAATTTTTTTTTCTTATTCTAAACGTTTATGTAGGCATATGAGAAAGAAATTTAAAGATTAAGATTTGATCTGTGTACTATCTGTATCTCACACCACATCTATGACAGCATTGATTTTAAAATTCTGTAAGGAAACACAGATGCTAACTAACTTCAACAGCACCTGCCAAAGAGGAAAATAGAAGGAAACCAGAAGTTAAACAGACACTGGCTGACAGAAAATCATTACAGACATTACATGTGTGAATATTTAATGAAGATCTGATCCTGCTGGTGGATAGATGGGCAGAAACAATGTCATATATTAACAGTGGATGAAATAGGATGATCACTAATGGCAAGTCATGGCAGGGACTTGTGACTAAACACAAGAAGTCTATATCCACAGGGGGTTTATAGAAAAAAAAACACTAAATAGAATCATATACCATACATACTTAAAATAGTTTATTTTTAACACTAAAAATTTTTGCTGTAAATACACTGCTCACAAAAATCAGGGGATATTTCATTAGGTAATATTTAATTTAGAAATATTTTAAGCAGTATTATCAAACTGCTCATTTTGGGGGCCAACACTATAGCTCTCAAAGTATCTCTGAGTTCTGACAGTCTGTGATTGGACTGCTACCACTGCGCACCACTGTTTCCAACAACAGCCTGAAAGCCCTCTGATCCATAATGACTTAGAAATGCAGTGAAGACAACAAAAACATCTAAATAGGGGAAGAAAATATGACAGTATAAGACAGGACTCTGTGCCTGGGAGTCGTCTTCAGGGCTGCCAGTGAGTGATGCTCTGTCACTCACACAAACGACTACCATCATCGGTGAAGTCCCAGTGAGCCACATTTCCTTCTTTATCTAATAGAAAGTAATGACATATACAGGCTGCCAGGCCTCTTTGGCAGCAATTGGACCCTCTGGGGAGACATTTTGCATCTCTTGCCGCAATAAGAATAAACGCATAGGGGAGTCTATTTGGCTGAGTGTGATGGCTAGCGCGTCACTTATCGCAGCTCAATAAATCTCCATGCCTCAGTGAAGAGATGGAAGCAGTTATCACATCTCGGCAGAGCCCACGTCGCACAGACCTCGATGACTGACGGCTCAGCGCATCATCGCAAATTAGTTATCAAGGTGGAAAGAGGGGAAGGGTGATGTGATTTAGCCAGACAAGAAATAAAGGAAATCGAAAAATAAAAGAATTACAGAAATGGGGAAATAAAAGGGAAGAGAAAGTGGGAAAACATATCGATGAGGAGAATGTACATTCTGCAATAGAGTAAAAAATGTAAGTGAAAATTAAAACTGGCAAACTGTAAGATCTGCAACAAGGGCGACGATGCTGATCACACTGTTCTGTCTGTCTTTATTATTGAAATTGAAATCAGCGTCACATTTTTGTAGCTATTCAATTACCACACAAGCTTCAGTAGCAAAAATTATTTTTAAACCTGCTTGAAATCCCTTGTTCCCATAGTTTCCCTTTGGTGAAATTAAAATAACTTGTGCTTAACCAATTGGATGGCATTCGATGCATTTGATTTATTTCCAGTCTAAAAAATGTATGTTAGCATATCTGGCATATGTGCGGTGACCTCAGCAGGATATATATCATGTGAGAGAGTAAGTAAAGTACAGATCTACTTAGCAGGGAGAAATGATGCATCAGGGCCCCTGCCTTCCCCAAGCCCCCTGCTCTCAAACCCTCTCATTACTAGCAAACAGCTTTCTCCACTGCTGTCACTTCATGAGGCAACATCTCTACAGTAACACTGCATTCATTCAGACCAATGGGACAGCAGATAGTCTATATTTAGGGGAATTAGCTGTAAATACAATCAGTACTGTCACACACCTCACTGCATTCCCTGGTTTCAAGGCCCATTGATCATTAGCTGCCTTCAAATACCAGGTAGCATTTAATGTCGGCAGAGGGGAAATAATAAGGCTAACAAAGATGAATAATTGATGTGTTTGCGGCTACACACGCAGGGCGAGCTTTTTCATCGTTATCATTGACTGTTAAGGAGAATCTGGTACCGCCTGTGTCAGAAGAGGAGGAAAACTCGTGCACAGTTCATTATGTTCCAAACAAACAACGGCGAGTGGAGCTCAATCTGAGCAGCTCAGCCAGATAAAAGCAATCTGTCACTTTGTACTAATGAATTTTTTTTTCTATTTGTTTGTTTTTCACCAACGACATGCCTCAAATGTCATGTCCACCCAAGCAGCAGCCCCTCATTACTGCTGGTAATTAACTCTATATCTGACAGGACCGCCAGCTCTAACCAAACTGAAGCTTGCGTGGCAGTGCCAGGACATGCTAATAAATCAGTGGATGACAGACACACTACATAATGGAAGGCAGATGAAAAAAGAGGAGAAATGTTGATGTGAAATGTGGTTATCACTGAATACAGTAGGGGGCAGGGAGAGAGGAGACGGTACTCTCAAATAATGCACTCTTATAGGTTAAGATGAGCGGGCTTTTCACAAGGTGTATGTTCAAGGCTTGTGAGAGACAACGACAGAGTGAGAGGGATAGCAAAGTGAAGGAGGGGGAGAGGAAATTACCTGGTGTCATGACCTCGCTCTAGTTCACAATCTAATGATGAATACTAGGCCAGTGCAGCATGGCAGATTATCCCAGTGGGGACCTATAAGCCTTTGGCTTGATTTATGGCATATTTATCCCCCTCTATCTGAGGGATGTCACCTCGATGGAGAGGGAAGGAGCCTGCAAGTAGAAATGACAGGGGGAGAATTATGTGGCCATAATTGTCAATCATCACTGAATATGAGCTCCAAACCCCTTCCGTTTTCATATTGGTGCTGCGATAAAGTTGTCGCTGAAACCATGAGAGCTTCTAATGCCACTGAGAAAGGAATAATATTCACATCATTCTTTACCTCGCTCGCTGGGAGAGAGGACCTGTGTATGGTATAAACCCGGAGGCAACCTACGGCCCAGAGCTGTGACATTAGTGCTGAGTATATATCTGCAAATGCCCCATTTTTCATATTTTTGAGGACTATGATTAGATTAGATTGGGAATCATTTGTATTGCCTGTCTAGGAGGTTATAAAAACATTAGTCAGTCTGCTGCCTTTAGCTGAGGCCCCACAAGAGCAAAACAGTATCATCAAGGGAAGCATGGGTCACACAGAGAACACTCATGAAAATAAGGGTTCCGGACTTTATGCATGTGCATTTAAAATGCCATTTGGGGATATTTCAGAGGACTCTAATTCACCCTAAAAGAGGAAACATGCCTAAATCCATAAAGCACCAATCTGAATTTCTATGATTTTCGAGCAGTCAGTTTAATTGTTTCTAGTGAAGTGGAAATAGGCTGAACCTTCAGTTTAAATGATTTCATAGTGAGCCAGCATTGATTGTGTTAGGTATTTCTGAGAGTGGAGTTCACATCATTCAGTTCCATCACCGTAGTGAAGATTGGAGTGAAAGACGAATCCCAGGCTGGAAATTATCCCCATTACTCTGTGCGCTCAACTGGAAACCTCATTAAACTATGTATAATCCTCTTAATCAAAGGCATTGCAAAAGAAGCTCAAAACTGATAGCCATTACCAAAACATCTCTAAAATCGCAAATGTTTCTTTTCTCATTTAATTATAAATAAGGTGTGAGATTATTTTCAAATACAAGGACTACTTTCTCCATGAATCAATACAGTCACCCACAAGTTTAAGGATCAGTGAAAATAAAGTCAGGAACCAGGTTAATATAGTCAACTCTGGAAGCATATAGTCTCTCCTCTTTTATCTGCGAGAGCCAGCTTGTGATTATTGCATAATAGTGACTTGTCACCGAGCAGCCATATTAATATACAATGTAGCTGCCCAGTTCTGCATTACCGCATTAGCGCATTGACAGACTGTATGGCTAATTAAAGCAATAGGCATGCAGACACAGAGGGCTGAAGTGTTTCTACTGTGACACGGTGCAAGCACACAAATAACCAGGCATCTGCCTGGTGCATCTAAGTGCCTTTCTTAGTGCGGCGCTTTTCATTTTTTACACCTGACAGCATGGCGATCAGAGCTCATCAGTGGCAGCTGGTTGAGGAAGAGAGAAAGGGAGGAAGGGAAGGGCTTCAGAGAGGGCTGCATGCGCCTTTCTGTAATTGAGGGGAGATTACACGGTCTTTCAACCATGTAGTTGGTCATCACAACCCATTAACCATTTATATTAGATGCTGCTCCTGAGTGTCAACAATCGTTTAGAGGACAGATGAGGTTCAATAGACAAAAAGCCATGGGTTTTTTGTATTCTGAGGTCAGTGATTTGTTAGGATTTGCTGTTATTACACAGACTGTACAGCACAGAAAATACAGAAACGTCAACACCTGAGATGTCATAGATTACCAAAGAAGGCGTACTTCACCACTTTAAAATCTTGGCCATAGTTTGTGCCGTAAAGTAGCTGTAGTCGTACTTGACTCTGTCTGTAACACTCAATTGAAATACTTATAGCCTCTAATCTAATCCATAAAGAACATTACCTTTGAGTACAGCAGTTTAGCAAGCACTCTCACATAACTTAAACACATCAAATATGTGGTGCCATTCGTCTCGTGAAACACACGAAACAAGAATCAATGTAAATCAGTCTGCCCAAGTCATTATTAATACTATAAGAAAGTGCTAATTAAGTTACTCTGGTCTAATGCTTTAACCAAGAGGCTGAAGTACTGTAATCGTGTTTCAGGCAAAGCAGAGTTAACCTCTCAGTGGCTTATTTTCTCAGTCAGAGATAATCGATTGGAGGCGCTTGCTAAGGTCAAAATGGCCACCCTCTTCATTTCCCAAACAACCTGACCCTGAGTCTATACACTAATGAGCTCATATTACTCAGAGATCAATGGCATTGGATTCTAATTGGCAGTGGATCTGACCTGATTCAATAACCCTGAGCGTCTGACCTCAGTAGGAGAAGATGCAATAGCTATCAGTCCCAATGAAGAGTCAAAAGTGTTGTTTTGCAAACTCTCGACATGTGTATTTCAGCAAGTTCAGCATGTACTGGCAGGAGGTACTGGTAATGTTTTGTCACACACAGTTGTTTCGGAAATCAAATCCCTATTTTTGAAAGGGGGGTCTACAGTTAATCATCAGAATAAAAACAAGCACAATCCAAAATTTTTGCAGCTTACAATACTTTGTTTAAATATTTCTAAACTAAGATAATAATTTTATATCACGCATAAGTCCAAGTTATCATGTGTAACTCCATTATTGTCATGTATTTTTCCATATAATTATACTGCATCTGAATTACTCCCTTGTGACTGCAGGGTTTTGGAAGCTCACATCACGTTTTGCCTTGAAGGTCATCAGAAGAGGTAATGAAAAACCATTTTAGCACTCTATCAAACTCCTCTCCATTGGGGTTCCTTAACATTCGTTAATTACCTTACTAATTCTGCCATAATTCTCATATTTACAGGTCCTGTCTCAAAGGCATAAAAAGACATTAAACAATGTATTATTTCACAAGCTTGATTTACCTTCCAAACTGAACCTTTTTAACAGGCATTTTGTATTTCCAAGCATTTGGATTTTAATTTTCTGTTATTCTGTTATTGTAAAAATGTAAAGAGCCCAGCTAGAATCGATATTCTCCTTTTCTGTTTTAAATGGCAACAAAACTTACTGAATATTGTTATTTTTTCTCTGTCTATTACATTTAGGATCAGAACCCGGTCCTGGAAACAGAAGTGGGGACCTAAGCTCAAACCTAAGGTTATGCTTAAAACAAGGTAAACTGGGATGCTTTTTTTGTTATTATTTCTTCTCACTCTGACACAGACAACAGAGACAATCTAATTAAATACCTTAAATTGTACAATTACTGTATCTTTTAGTGTATTTGCTGGCTTAAAGAACAGTTCTAATGGGTTTTCAGCAGAAGAAGGAATAGCATAAGTGCTGTACTACAAGTCATCATATAGTAGTTTTGAGTAAAATAATGTGTCTGTTAAAAATACACACAGCACCCCCTTTATTTAACGTGCACTTTCCTGGTCAGAGTCATGGGGTGAGGGGTGGGGAGATTTTCCCAGAATTCACTGGGCACATACAGAGGTACACTCTGGACAGGATGCCAGTCCATCACAGAGTTACACTGTGTACAGTAATGTCAAAATCTATTTTTGCTTTAACTTTCAATGTTTTAGGTCAAAGTACTGTATAAACTATTTTGATGTTGCAATTACAATAACACATCAGGATCAGTAACAACAGAAACGCATGGCTGGGAAGTGTTTAGTGTAATAGATAAATATTTAAATATGACAAGGGTGCTGACTTCCCTCTCTTTTCAATTTGTTTTCAGTATGGCAAGTTTAAACTGTGTACCGACCAAGTTATGCAGTAATACTAAAGGATAAAAAGGTGATAAAAGCCATTCAATGCTAGGTTATTAAAGTACCAATTTAATACAAAAACATCACAAATTGCACTACACTCTGCAGCACAGATGAGGATCTGACAGATTATTTTAAATAGATCACAAATGGAAATAAAAAAAAAAAAACAATATTCTTTTTAACAGGAGATAAATAAAAGACTGAAACACAAAATATCTAAAACTGCAACAAACATAATGGTATAAAATAGAAGCAGGAACGGCAAAGAAAGTCAGTGCCCCAGGGCTCACCTGCATTGTGTTGGCTAAATAGGGCTGATTCATTT
The DNA here is from genome assembly GCA_033117975.1 of Parotocinclus spilosoma. Taxonomy (NCBI): domain Eukaryota; kingdom Metazoa; phylum Chordata; class Actinopteri; order Siluriformes; family Loricariidae; genus Parotocinclus; species Parotocinclus spilosoma. The sequence continues at coordinate 3,918,840 of JAVSBV010000029.1, read as the reverse complement.
TTCAGCTGATGGAGGGAGACGTGAGCACCCTGGGCAGTGGAGCTCCAGTCTGGCCCTGAGTAAATATAGAATTTGTTATTCTAGGTGACAAGCCTTGTCACACTATCAGTGACATTTCAATCAGAAAGGGATTATCTAAAATACTCAGCCTGTTCCCTGTACTGCTTCACATTTAAGCTGCCTCTTTTGTATTAGTGTGAGCTCTAATGTTACGTTATGAGTTTGTTATGTCCATGGCAAATTGGACAGTCATGGTTATATCAGCTACACTGGCATGGGTATCTTTGTGCTCGGAATTAAACACAAATATAATTGCCTGTGACAAAAGTTATTTAGGACTGTCATCTGGGAGTAACTCGAAAGCTTACAGGGGACACAAGCTTGAAATGTAAGTTTGCCATGCAACGACTGCTTTGTAAAACAAAGTGATGTAGCAAAATAATATTTACAACTATTCTCAATATAATTTAGTATTCAACTGCACATTATTGTGTTGTGAAAAAAATAACACTGGCAACACTGCACTTGTGTGGTGAGAGTGTGTGTGAGTATCGTTGATTAGTTTGGCTCAGCTGTGTGAGGGGATTTTGTGCAGATACACAGGAAGTGTCTTTGACCCAGTATTTAGAAGTCGCTGGCCTTGGCCAAAGTGACAAGGCTGAATCCCAACAGCATCTAGTATACCAACCCCACCGGGAGGACAGTCTGTTCACCGATTCCTAATTATACTCCATCTGACACCACTGTCCTCTGCCAACACACACACACACACACACACACACACACACACACACAGTGACGTTTATTAATGTAGTGCGTGCATTAAAAAAAATCAGAATACCCCACAATAAGCACAGGTTGACCACTTACAGTCAAAATAAGCTACATTGACTATATATAATGTAAATATAATGTATAAATATAGTAAAAATAAAATGTAATATAGAGTTTGGATTTAACATAAATGACTGAAAAAGCACACAACTGCAACTAAGAAAACTAAACAAACAGAACTTGTGATTGTACAGACCTCACCTGAAAAAAAGTTTGATTACTGTGTAATTAATGTTTTAAAGCAGGATTATGTGAATCACACATGTTTCTAGTTAAGGCATCATGGTAACCAGGATATTTTATTTATATATATATATATATATATATATATATATATATATACACATTTTATAATAATATATACATTTTATTTATATAAAGAAATACAGCTGCACATTTTATTGTGAAGCGTTTTCTTTAGTAGAGATAATTCTTTATTTAAATTTCGACTTTATATCTGTCTGTGAAAATTAAATGGTGTACCTCAAGAAACATAAAAGGAAATTCCCCACAGTTGATTTGCTTATCTGCAATAGTGCTCTTAAATGTTTAATGACTATAAATAAACCATGTTTGCAATTAAGTTTTGTTTGTACTTCATAGCAAGTTAATTGAGTAGTCTGTTTTTTGTGCATTTGCATTTCTCTAAAACAGACTGCTAAACACAGGTTAGAGACTGGGCAGCATTAAGACATAAATAGATACATATTTATATATGTACATAAGAATTGTTATTCTATTAAAGAAAGGGTAGGAACGAAGGAAGAAAGAAAAGAAGAAAATCTTGCATTTACAAAATAACAATAATGATTAACAATCTATACTGTGCAGCCATATCGCCAATACTGCAAAGCCATGGGCAACACAGTCAAAGCATAGGATCTAAGAGCAAAAGAATGTGCACCTGCCAGAAAACGGTTGTACATACATGTCTTGTAACTCAGACATACCATTGCACACTGGTGAAACATGTTCCTAGAAATCCCATCTGATTAAAGCTAGTTAGCAGAGGCTGCCCAAGCACTGCACTGTTAACGCCAGAGTAATTAAAGAATAACAGCATGCCACATTGTGCGACAGCAAATGGCATCATATGTTAACCGGACCAGTAGTGTGAGTGAGTGGCTTTTGGCACAGACCTGGCAAAGTGCAAATTAAGCCAAGGAAGCCTTGCTTACTCTATGTTCAGCTACAGATCCCTTAAGATTACGGTATAAGAGCATGGTATTTTAAAAACCTCTGTTCTATCAAAACCATGTAACAAACATAATACATGTAATGCATATAATATGCAACATTATTGGAGTTATTATTAGTTAGACGTGTTAGCCTTTGTTTAGAGCTACTAAGACAAGGAATTCAACACAAATGCATGGCAATGCTCAGTTAGGATTGTCAGACTAACTATTGTGTTGTCTGTTTAATCCATTTGCAACATTATCTGCAAATAAGGCCATCTATTTGGTCAGATAGAAATACATTCTGCAGTTTTTCCAATACATAGCAGTGTCATCCTCCAGCTATTGTGGCCATATGTTTGTTTGGGCGTGTTTTTGTTCCTCATCAATACCACATCAGAATTGTGTTACAATATCACAGTATCAAATACGGTTCCATGTTTCTGACTAAATTAATTTCTTCCTTAGAACAACACTATGTAGATCTGGTCAAACATTCAATCACAGTTTGAAATCAGTAAGGCTAGGAGCACACATTTAAATTCCTTTATTGTTCACAATATGCCATTTGAATAATGTAAGTGTATCAGTAGCATAATAATAAACATCCCCTAAAAAGATAAAAAAAAACTTTTTTAATATACTGCAACAGCAGTTGGTTAAGACTGAAAATGTTGAAGGATACACACTACCCTGCATATGATGAACACCACGCTTGTTACAGAGGTGATCCCCACCCAATAGGCAGACTATAAGATCAGAATTTGTGCCACATTGTGCCTGTGGCACTATATTTCAATGACATAAAACATATAGGTATATACCAGGTAAGGTTTTCTTCAGGTATTAAGGCATTAATGAAATAATTGCGAAACCTAAAAGTGCAAATTATTAAGTTTACACCATTTTACACCATTTTCTCATAATCTATGTACACAGATAAAATCATGAAGATATTAACGTTTGTAATAAAATTCAAACTAATGAATGGCACAATGTTCAAAGTCTTCCAGCATATTGTGTCTTGTATCTTTTTTTGTTTGTTTAATTAGGACTGTGGTGGATTAGGAGATAAGATACTGGATTATTTTGGACCAGAAAGTTGAGCTGACACTGTTGGGTCTTTGAAAAAGGTCTCAAAGGCCCAACTTGTCTCTATGAACAAGAGTCTACTAAATGACTAAATGTAATTTTAGTTTGTAATCAGCCACAGTTTATCAGGTTCATGTTCGACCTGGTCAGATTCCTGATTTGAACCCTACATGGAATATTTAGTCTGGGAACAAATTTCAACTAATTGTCAATTATTTGAAGCCAATACCATTGAGTGAAATACTGATGTGCTATTTTGCTATTTTTCAAAGAACGTACACTACAAAATGTTTTAATGTTAACAAGGGCATGTCTAAACAACGCTGCTGTTTTAGAGCACTTTTGCATAGAAAAGGTGCAAAATGTTACCTCAGGATGTTTTACAATGTGTAACGTCAGACTAATAATTGCTGTCTAGCACCTTAAATCTTAATCCTATAATTTTAAATAAACCTGTTCAGCTAATGCAATTAATATTTTTTTTCAGGTCTTTTTTAGCCATTGTTTTATTCAACTCAAACAATGATCCCTGTAAATAAATATATATCTTATAGAAACATATGAGAAACATTGTTATAAAGAGAAACATGGTTATAGCTGCTAGCTATAGCCTCCTGGTCAACACTAATATAAATGCAAGGATGCAATCACAGCTCTAATGTAAATAAGGAAACAATTGTGCGCCTGATTACTTTTACTGTGTGAGTTCTGAAAAAGAATTGGGCTCGTGCAAAGGCAGCATTCATCTGCAGATGACATGTTCTGTTGTAAAATTAACGATGTTCGAAGCCACGTCCTGGCAGGAGCGAAAGTGCCGCTACAATTAGCCCTAACGCTAGGATAACAGTGCGCCAAATGGTGCCGTCAGCCCACCGTTTAATTGCCTTGGCACCACTGCCACATATAATCACCTGTCATTACTAACAGAGACTGCATCTGTTTACGCGTCTGTCCGAGGTGCCAAAACGTGCCCATCTTAAGGCAAAGACGGCTTTCATAAAGACCCAGACAGAGCCCTAAACATGCAAGGTCATTCGCTAAATCAGGCATCGCATATTGCTCAGCGGGAATAATGCAGACGGATTTCACTGAGTGAATACCTCATGTTCTAATTTCTGCATAAGACATAAAAGAGTTGTTTAATTTGTGTCAGTGTAGAAATGCCTGCTTTTTCATTTCAGAGGTCATTATTGTATTATAACATTCTGTGGTTGTTCATTGGATGCAAATGAAACAATACAGCCCAGGGCAGTAATGTAAAAGTCTGTACTTTGATAAAAATAAAAAAAGTAAAAAAATATCATTGTCAGCTTGACAAAATGTAAAATCCAGCCTTTATTAAAAGAAAAGGCAAAACAGCCATGTCAGCTTTGTTCCACCCACCTCCTCTTGGTGACAGGCCAGCCGGTCAACATCAGAGCTCGTGGAATGTAGCACACACAGCCTACTAATTGACAGATTGAGGGATGGAAGAGGATGTACACACCTGATGAGTATGACTGCGCACACACCTGAATGCTCATCCCTGGCTGGGGGGAGGGTTTGGGCATGGGCGCTGATGTATGACCACGGATGGGTGGCACAGCTGTTGGCAGAGAGGGGCACCAGAGGGGAGAACTCATGCCTGCTGGCCCCACACTGCTGATCACAGGAAATAAGGTAAGTGGGGGTGGGCTACTGTGCGTAGGTAACGTAATGTAATGTGATGTAGCTGCCATCAATGAGAAATGGGTTAACATTTGGAGGTCAGCAGGCTTCTGATATTCCGAACTACCAATAACAAGCTGGAAAGATACTGACCCGTATAAGTGCTTAACACTAAGGACTCTCGTGAATAAATGCAATAACGTGCAATTTACCCAAACCACCTACTAATGTGTGCGGTCATAATGATTACACACTGAACACAGATGCCACAATCTAATAAAAGTACGAGCTTGACCACCAAGCATGGTGTAAGTAAATTAATAGGAGAGGACAGCCTGAAGATTGGCTCTGTGGCTTTCTGCCCAGCACCCTAGTAACGGCTAGTGGATGTGTGTGTGTGAGTGGGTGCAAGTGTGTTGCTGTGACAGAGAGCAGTCCTGGGATGTGACAGGCCCCCCTGGCCCTGGCAGCCCCCCAACTTTGACCCCTAGCCCAGTGATACCCCTCCACAATGCGGCCGCTGACAGGAGCAGCTGTGGCGCGCGGCTGAGATTGATGAAATTTTCATAACTGCTTCCCCCGAGTTCTCCTTCACCTTCAGGATAATTTATGACCCACTCGACAGCCTTGAAGAGACAATATGCTTGCCTTGAAATTAACTGTAACAGTCTTGTAGGTTGTAATTAACAGCGGTTCACAGAGTGAAGGAGGCAAGTATAGCACCAACTGGATCTGCATGAATAATTGATGGTGTTTCCAGGGGAAATTAAGAGCTCCTAATGTTATTGTTTCCACACACATGTCCACTCCAGTTAAAGTCAAGCCTGTGCGGTGTAAATGGTAACAATCAGTCTTTGGTCCCAGGGTACTCCAGATCTGGTTATGACAAGGAGGCTGTGGTGCTGTCCTTTGATTTTGCATGCTGTATAAGAAATTTGCTACAAAAAGACTGCAGAAGAGAGATTAAAAACATGACAGGATTGGCAATTTCATATATCTGGATCTACTGAATTAGAAATTAAGCACCAATAAAGTCACACTGAATGATAAAAAGGTGCAAATGTAGAGCTGAGACAACGGAAATCAAAAGTCTGAGGTAGAGAAGCAGATGGACCTCTGCTCGCAGTTCATTTATCAAACCTGGCTCCATCAAGCTGTACCCTGCCTTTACTCCATTTTCATGCCCCCTGCATGGCCAAAGCCCCCTCATCGTTTAGTTCAAATGACCATTATCTTGTAATAGCCTCTCTGCAATAAGCAGACATCGGTCTGAAACGATAAAAAACCTACAGCCTGCTCCTGCAGTTTGTTCACTCATTCACAGTCACTACGTGATTCTTAAACTTCCTATTCACACCCTATCAGCGATGGGTAGGTCAGCGTAGGGTCACATCCTGGGTGGGTATGAAGGTGTCAGCTGGGTTCAGAGGTCAGAGGTTATATGCAGTGGTCCTCCTGGTTCAAGTGAGTGTAGTGAAAGGTGCTGTCTTCAGGCCAAACAATAGGGACAGTGACAGAGATCTAACCCCATAGACACCCTCATTAAGGTTTAAACACCACTCGTTACAAAGGAATTGCTCGGCATATACAATGCTTACTTAATTGCAACTTACATACCAATAGGTCACATTAAATGTCACCTGAGTCTTATGTCTTATGCTGCATATACACTAGAAGACTTAAAAAGACTCTGAAAAAAATATTTTTAAAGATTAAAATCTGTTTAGTGAGTTTTTCAGTTGCTGACTAGAACATATTTTGCAAAGACTGGGGATCTTGCCCACTAATTTCTGTCACATGGTCATAGATGTCATATATCAGTTACATGATTACACTAAAAGCATTTCATTTTGTCAGCATAATTTACAACCATCAATCATTATGACATCCAGAGAATA
>JAVSBV010000029.1:3893648-3906664 GCA_033117975.1 Parotocinclus spilosoma | reverse complement strand
AACTGTGCTTTTCTTTCAAAAATAAGGAAATTTCTAAGTGACCCCAAACTTTTGAACGGTAGTGTATATATAAAAATTAAGTTATTAATCAGGATTTTAATTTAATTAAATTTGAGTCATAAAAGTGGAAAATACACTGTACATTTTTAGTGACTTCAGTGTCACTGCTCTACTGAGACTAGTCCACCAGCCAAAATATTCAGCTACCAGCATCCTGTAGGCATCATCATGTAATTAGTGGTAGAGCTCTCTAATACAGCGCACAGTGAGTAAACTAAGTTTGCTTAAACTCCAGCAATAGGGTCTCTGATCCACTCATACCAGATCAAAATACACTACCACACGACCATCATCAGTGTCAGTGCAGAGCTGAGAATGATTGATCCACTACCCAAATACTACCTGAAGTGTGCTGGTCCATTAGTGAACAGAGTAAACTATACAGAAACAAAGAGCATCTCTTTGTTTGGTAAAACTTGGACAATAGTGTAGAAACAAATATATATACCCAATAAAGTGGTTGGTAAGTGTATACACTTTGGCTGGATGCATTTATTACTGTTTTATAATCAAATAGAATTGAAAATTATTCAACATATCTTGCTCATTGTGACTTCTGTAGTGGAGGTATGCTGTGTAAAACCCAAAACGCACAACAATGACTACTAGAATGCTGTCTATTAATGTTGAATACCGACTTTATTAGCTACTTTTATATCAAATACCATGTGAAAACTTTTATCTTGTGTGCCAGGCTTGGATGATAAACAGCATAGTGACAGTACTTTTGTACAATAATGAGCGAAGCTATATAAAAGGGTGTCCGAACTGGTTTACCATTCACACAAGTTCTCCCTATACGATAACAGAGTTCTGTATATTATGTAGAATGAAGGGAATAATAATTAAGGAACCATTTAGGAGGGACAAAGTTCATATTTAGGTGTTTAACATGATCAAGTTACGAAAAGACGATTAACATTAAAGACACAACATTACCATTAGCATTAAAACAGGGTTACTAATGCTTAGTCTCAAATATTCCTAAGTCTAGTGTATATAGACTAACTGAGCACTTTATAATTTATTATCTCAACATCTCGTTTGTAACTAATCAGCCAAGCATGCATAAATGCATTCAATGCCTAAAATCAGGCACATCCTCAATAAGGGCTTTAGAGCTTCATATACTCACATCAACCATGAGAATGGTGGAATTGTCATTTCAGGGAGTTTGATGATTGCTAGTGTCAAAATCCTCTTTCTTTGCATCTGGAATGATCAATACAGGGTAGATAAGAGATTTTTTGCTTGTTGTTGTTGCTGCTGCTGCTATATTAATTATCAATGTAAATGCAAAAGCTGAACTAAACAAGGCAGTACGGTGGCTCGGTGTGTAGAACCACTGATTCACAGCAAAAAGATCAATCCCAGGGTGGAGTGGTCTGGGTCCTTTATGTGTGGAGTCTGCATGTCCTTCGAATGCCTGCGTGGGTTTACTCCGGTTTCCTCTCACACTGCAAAGATGTGCGTTAGGTTAATTGGTGTCTCTCTTGGTGTAATTGGTGACTGTGCATGACTTTGTGTGTGTGTGTGTGTGTGTGCCCTACGGTGGATTGGCGTCCTATCTAGGGTTGTTCCTGCGCTTGAGGCCAGAGTTGTCGGGTGGGAACCGGCTGTCCCACTGGCCCGTGTGGATTAATCTGAAGATAATGAATGAATTAACTAAACAAAGAGAATGTTGAATAGACAGTCATTGAAGACAATAACAGTGGTCAAAACCAAATGTTACAACATAACATGACACTTTTGAAGATCTCCCCAGAAAAGGAAGATTGTGAGCTACCTCTGCTGCAGATGAAGCATATTAAAGTCATTAAGGAAGCCTAAGGAAGGTGAGTTAACAGCACCACACATTGCATCTGAACTACTATCTGATTTACATTTACCTCATTTAGCAGAAGCCCTTATCCATGCAACTTACAATTCATACAGTCTTACAATGCAAGCAATTGTGGGTTAAGAGCCTTGCTCAGGGACCAAACTGTGGTAGCTTGGCAGAGGTGGGATTTGAACCATGGACCTTCTGGTCCATAGTCCAGTACCTTACCCTCTAGCCCACCACTAGGCCATATTAACCTCTAGAACCAAACTCAACATAAAATAGTTGATTTGTTTTACTAGTCTTAGTGTATTTTTTGCATATATAAGTTAAATAAATTAGCTAAAATGAAATGCAATAAAACAGGTACATCCAAACTTATAACTGATACAATAGATAGATAGAATCACCTTGATCAGCATGACCGACCAGTCTGTCAGACGCCTTGTAGACATCGCTGGTCACACCACTGCAGGTGGTGTTTTAGCCATTATTTAACGTCACCCCGCTGGCTCAGAAGGCAGGCAATTATGCCCTCGAACTGATGCCAATTCAGAGTAACCTAACGACCTTACATGACTGTGGGAGGAAACCGGAGTACACAGGCTAAACCCATGCAGACACGGGGAGGACATGCAGACTCCACACAGAAAGAACCCAGGCCGCTCCACCCTGGGATTAAACCTGGGATCTTCTCACTGTGAAGCACCGGTGCCACCCACCTATTGCTGCTTGATAGATAGCATAGATTACATAAACAGAATATGGAAAGAACGAGTCAGGATTTAGAGGACACTCACAGGTGAAGTGAGTAACATTGACAATATGATGCTATGTGCAATGTTCTGCTGGGAAGCCTTGGGTTCTGGTATTCATGTGGATGGTACTATTACACATAACAGCTACACAAACACTGTACTAGACCAAGTTTACCCCTTCATGGCAAGTGTTCTGATAGTTATGCTGTCTTTCAGCTGGAAAATAAGCTAAATTAGTTAGGAAATAGTTTGAGGGACATGAAAAAAGTTAGAGGCGTTTAAATAGCTTCAAAATGTACCAGCTCTCAGTGTGTTTAGACATAAGGGGACTAAACAAATAGGTTTAGGTGAAGTTTATGCAGTTGAAGGTGGACCTCCAAGGACCTCCATTCCTTATTTCCTTTATCATTCCAGCTTTTCATTCCTTGGTTCTACCCTGGTCTTTCTGTCCTTTCTTTCTTCTCTTCTTTGTTTTATTTTTTTCCCTTTGTGCAATTCTTTTAACTTGCTTACTTTCCTCTCTTTCTTTTGAATTTTCTGTCCTTGTTTCTCATTTTCCTCCTTATGTTATTTTACCCGCTCTCCTGCAATTTTTTCATCATTCAGTTAACTTCCTTTTGTCCATTTTTATGCCTTACCATGTACCATGTACCATGTACCATATATGCCTTATGTTCCTTACCATATGATTTTCTTCGTGTTCATGTGTTTTTCTTTTTTTTCTGCCAGTTGACTATTACCTGGTTTCAGTTCTTCAGTCTGTTCAATAATTCCCTAAATTCCCTCCATCATTCTTTCTTTTTTCCTAACCATATCTTGGTTTTTTTTCTTTTTTTTAAAGAAATGCAGCCTCAATTGCCTACTTTCAATAACCAATTTCTGTGCCATCTTGAATGTCAGTTAATCTCATAATAAAGTTATCCATGGTCTTTGTTGATGTGCCACACCAACACCTGCTACACCACCATGAAACACAGGATGATCATATTAAACACAGCCACCTTTCTTTGCAGTTTTAAAAAATTAGTTAAATCATTCCTGTCACATCCATGTTTTCTAGCTCACAAGCATTCAACCCAGGGCAGTCATGCTTACATGTATTTGTTTCTATCAATCAAGGCGCCTAACTCAACTAATTACATTACTCTCTTTGCTATGAAGGAGAGCATGTTAGTGATAATGTGTAAGTCATGGAAGAAACCCCCAGTGGCACAGCAACCTTTGTTGACTGCCAACGTTTCATTCTTTTGGAGGACCAGATCATGCACATTTGTTTGCTGCACTGCTGAGATAACTTATGCAAGATGCAACCAAAACAGCTACAACAAAAGCATACATCCTTAAACACAAAAGACAGCCCTAACGCTCAGCAATTAAACTGTCATATCACAACACAAAAGACCGCACAGCACAATCAGAACTGAAACAAGAGATCACTCATCTCACTCTGGAGAGTCTTCAGTCAATTATAAATAGCCTTATTACGGCTGACAACACAAATTGTTTATCCTTGTCTCTCTGCACACAGCAATTACAGAGAATATCACCAGATGAGCTTGTTTGTATTTATGACATGCCAATCATATGTTAATGGTTTGACGTTCTATATGTCAGCATCTCCATGGGAGTACTGTCAGAAGTGTCAAGTTGATGAGCGAGCATGCGCAGTGCTCGTCCATAAATTCCAACACTATCTGCTTGTGCATGAACTCAGGCTGTAGAACTGGGGCCTGCTAACAGAATGTCAGGTAGACAAGTATTCATTTACAGTCAAGAGTTATCAGTCTACACTGCCGGACCAAATGCAAAATTACATTAGAAATTAGCTATACTGAAGTATTATCAAGTCTGGAATAACCAAGAATCTGTTGGCTGATAACCTCTTGTTAAGCTTCATACTAAAACAACCATGTGATTTAACACTCTATGGTCAAAAGGACAGTATGTATGCCATATACATGATATTCAAGCCTTATCAATGTTATATATGGTCAATATACCACTTCTAAAACCACAAATTTAATGGTGGCATGAGGACTGTACAGTACAGTATGTGGACACATTCCAATAACCATGGGCGTAAAGACACATTTAGCCAACTGATGCGTTAAAACTCCCCTTTTTGTAAGATTTTCAACACCATTATAACTGCATGAGATTCACTTACATTTAGCCACAAGAGCATTAATGAGCTTAGAAAATGATGCTGGTTGGTATGGCTTCGCCTCCAGTCGAGATCAGGGCTCTATGCAGGTCAGTCAAATCCTTCAACACCAAAGGCACAAATAATCTCTTTATGGTCACTGCTTTGTGCATACTGAAATGGGAAGGGGACTTTTCCCAAAATTCTACCACAATATTGGATGCATACAACGTTCTATAACGTACAACTAGTATTCAACTTTACTGGAGCCAGCAGACCTAAACGCAAACCATAATCATCTATCAAATAATACAGCTGTCATTATGCATTAAATCTTGTAGAATTTTGCTGATATCTGCAAAACCCCATCCCAACTGTCAGAATGCCAGTCCAATGGTATTGTGCTTTACACCAATTCAGTCCCACTTTGGCAACACTTAGGCTGCTTGGTCATGGAATCTGGACTCATAAAACTAGGTTTGCTTGTTTTACTTCCAGAGGCAATCTGAGGCACTGAAGTTTTGCATAATTATTAACATTCCCTTGCTAAGTCGGCTTGGAACAACATAGAGGCTAATAGACAGAAAGTACAAATACGACTTTTTTAGACAGAAAGACAAGTAAATCAAGGCAGATTATCTGCCTTTATCTTTCTTTCTTTTATATAATTATAGTTATATAAAAGAAAAAAAACTTTCAAAATTTGACTGAATACTGCTTCAGTAGTCAACTCCTAATAGTGAACTGCTAGAGGTTAAACTAGACTTTTTAGCTGTTGTACAATTCTCATACAAAGTAAACATTCTTAAGAAAGGAAAAGAGCAGTCACTGTTGGATGGGACCCCACAGCAGTAAGACAGCAATAAATAATGGACAAATTGACTCAATGGCCTCTGGTGCAAGTGAAAACAAAAGGTCTAATCAATCATATGTACACATTTCAAAAGATAGCTCAGGCTGCTATAAACATCTAAAGCCACACAAATACTGATTAACACCACAATATACACGTCTACATCTTATCAACTGAATGCTGATTGTTTAATATTGTCTAGAAATACAAGTTTTGTTCATATACATTGCTCACAAAGAAATTATGGGATATTTCATTATGGGATATTTCCTTTATAAATATAGACTATTTTTGGAAGCAGAATATGTATACTTTTACTAATTCCACATTAAACTTTTTTTAAATATTTTTTTAAAACAAGAACTGATTAGCATACTACAAACTGATGATAAAGAATTAGCCACAGAGCATGAGATGTTACATTCTGCCATCTGACAGAGAGCAAGATCAGGTGGTCATAATCTGTTTCATAAAACCCTTTGCAAGTAACGATTTTTTTATTGACGTAACCGTGGAATGGTGGTAATATTTACAGGAGGTGTTGTGGGAATGAAAACTTAAAGCTCAACAATATCATTGAAATTCAATAAGGACTGCACATGCTGGATGTAGGGTCGCGAAGAAATGTAATAAAGAGTGAAATAAAACCTGCTAAAAGCTATATACCTGAAAGTGCTTTAGTTAAAGAGGTATAGGTCAGCTGTAAAACCTATGACTAAAAAGGGGAAATAAACTGTAATCTAGCGTAATGCTTTATCTGTATCAATGTCCTTCACTTGGTGGAAAGACATGTAAGCATAAACAGTCTCTTGGCTGTTAAGTGGTAAATTTATAATACAACTATTTAGTAAACCATGCTGCTCTCTAAGCAGTGAAATGTTCCCTATTAATTACTTCTACAGTACTTGTATACCTACATATATAATTTGACTAAACTGCTTTTAAATATAATCGATGTGTCATACTAACATGAATTCCGCCTGTCAATACAACAATATGCAGCCTTTCCATTCTTAAGAAGATGCTCTTGTCCTTATAGCTGATACAATATTGCAAGTTTACAGAGCTTGCTAAAAGGTCCAACAGTAGCAGGGTTGACAGTATTGGGATTTGAACAGTCAACATTCTGATCAATATTACAATTGATCTGCTCAACCACCATTGCCCTGCACCCTGTTTCTCCCACAGTTCTACAAGACTCAGAGTAAACAACTTCCAACATATTTCAATCTTTTTTTTTATCTATAAGTGCAGTCATATGAATTAGTAGTAGTAGTTTTCATGAATTCATGAATTTCAGTATTGTTTACTATATATAATGAATAACTCTTCTCACTAAACAAAGTACATCCAGGTGCCTTAACAGTACGTTTAGAGACATGTCAATTACCTTTTTAAGCTTACTAGTTTACTTTTCATCAATTATGCAGTCAATTATGCAGAACTATGTTACACAATTTAAAAAAAATATGAGGCTGTAGGCAGCAATACACACAGCTGGGCAAGCTTGCACACTTGTATGCCACTTCACATATATTCACTGTGTGCATACCAAAGTAGAGTGAAAGCTTCTGGCATGCATGTCAAATCCATCAAACCATTAAGAAATTCCAGGACAGGCTACCACACACCCACACCCACACCCCCACCCACCCACCCACACACATACACACACATACACCCACACACACACACACGTGTTACTGACATGATCATGGCAACACTGGACGTATTAAAACGATGTACTTTTCAATATAAGTATTTTCAAAGTTCTTTTGATCAAGCATGATGTATAATAAGGTAAAATCTTTTTCAGTGATTAACATGTCTACCTCATATAGGGTGATAACATATTTGCAAAACAAAACCAAAAAAATGACAATGCTCAGTTCATATTTCCACACACAGACCAGACCTGAAGTGAAGCAAGTCTTTTGTTCTCTCTCGTTTGTTTATTAAAGTAAGGCACCATGTAAGACACCATGTAAAATCTCATTTCTTGTTATCTCCCCTTTTCAACCCAAAATCACATTATACTTAAAGAAATGTTAAATCAGCATGCTCAGCATTCTTTCTAACAGAATTATCTGTCTGGATAAATACAATCACCATGCAGCATCAGCTATGAGTATGTGTGAGTGTGTGCAATAGGCAGAGAGAGAGAGAGAGAGAGCGAGAGAGAAGGAAAAGAAAGATGACATGCTCAAGAGACAGTGAGAGAATTTTTTTCCATCTAAACTCTAAGCCAGAGGCCCTCCATCAAACAGAGCTGCAGATGGCAGTAGATTTAGAGTGTCTTTGGCAGGTTGAAGACAGATCACAGTATTTACTTAGTAAACTCCTCATATACACTACCTGCCTGACACCCGCCCCAGAAACACCCTGATCATATAAAGCTGACAGAACAGACAGACACAGCAACAAGCACTGGGCTGAAGCTACAGCACCTTTGGCAATACCAGTGCCACCATCAAACCTGACTACACTCTGCCAAATATGTAAAGGAAATGCTCTCGGCTCCAGGGATGTGTATATAGGAGTATGGATTCCATAAGAGATGGAAACGTAAATCTAAATCTTTGGGCCAAAATTATGTAGATACATCTTTTATTTAGTGATCTCTTATTTCAGCCACAACCTGGAAACCTGGAACCTGGAAAACAGGTTCCAAATATGAACAATTAAATTACCATAGACTAATAATTTCTCTAGAATATTATTATATATTATATATTATATTATATTATTACTGGATACCTCAGTATGACATTTTCCCAGGTTTCCACTTGCCAAACAACTTCCCAGTTTGTCAGCATTTTGACTGAAACAAGACAAAATGTGGTTGAGACCGAGACCACGTCTCGCAAGGCTGAAAAGGATGCATTAAAATCTGTTTGTGTGCTCGTTGTTTTTATGAGATTAATGCTGATAGGTCAATCACTGACACCCAGACACACACTGGCTGCAGTAAATATCCATTAGCTCTGCGGAGATTCAAAAGAGAATGTTACAGGAGTTTCAGTTTAATGAACAAACAACACATCAAAAAAAAATGTTATTTATAGAATATAATAAAAATGACCTTATCCTAAAATTCCAAAATATTAAGGTTTAAACAGTCTTAATAACAAAGCATTTGTCAGAACACTAGAAAGAACTACAGAAGTGCACTCCTGAGACCAGTGCCACCATTTGCTCATCAGTAAATTGTTGTTGGGTTAGGGGGGTTGTCGGGATTCACAACTAAATTCGTTTACATAGTCTTCTAGTACATAAAGATAAAAAACATTTCACGTACAGCTATTAAAAGAATACATTGAAACAACTGCCGATATTGACAGAAAGAAAGGATTGGGAGCCTCCTTTAATAGAGATGACCACCTGCTGAAATGAACAGTTCTCAAAGACAAGAAAACCTACTTACTACTGTTAAGTATGCTGGTAGAGGTGTCATTTAATGCATTAGAGTGCAGAAAAATATTACTGTAAGGTTTGCTTCACAGAGTTGAAAAGTTGTCTTCTAAAGAGCAACAATCGCATATTTTACAGCAAGATAATGCTCTTCGTCACACTGCAAAGACCATGAAGAAGTGGCTAGAGAACAGGTCCATTAGGCTCATGTTTGGGCCTGGTTAGTGTAAACATGTCCAGATTGTAACCGTATAGAGAATATTTGTCCCAATAAACACAAATGAACTCAGAAACATTTCTCAAATATCAATTGTCTGAAGCCATTGTGATTGATTGGTACAAAAATTTACTGTTCTTTCAGTAAACGGTTTACCAATAAGATTTAAACATTTAAAGCTCTGTGATGGTCTTGGAAAGCTTTTTCAAGCTCTGAGTACACCCAAGAATGCCCAGACAAAACAATATATTTATAACAAACCTACAGTAAGTGAAACAGAGTAGCTTTAAGGTATGTTGCTCCAGGTGAACTAAAGTAGAAAACTCACTGGAACACATGTCCTGTAAATTTCCATGTGGTCTTACATCTTTCCACAAGGTCAACTGACATTTGAACACTACACAAAGTAGTCCTCCTTTCAATTAATCACTAACAATGTAGATCGCCATGTCTTCCCAATGACATCTAATGTCTAATCCAAAGGGCAATGGACTTTTAAATTTATTCAGCTTATGCTCCCAAGGTGTGAAAAGGAATACTCATTTACCCATGTAAAGTTCCTAAACACTTAACTATTGGTCATTTATTCACAAAACATACACATAGGAACAGAAAACAGATTCATATTCAAAACGATCCTTAAATTACTGAACTAAATTGCTAACTTGTGTAAGACTTTCTTAAATCATAAAAACACAATATCAATATCTGATCTTTCTCATATTTCAGGTAGGAGAAACGGTGTATCTGTACAAGAGAAAAAAAAACACTAAACAAAGCTACAATCAACTCAGAAATGTGCCCTGCCAGAGGATAAATAAGTGTATTATCATACAATTCATCACAGCTAATCCATGTGAACAAACCTCAGTACATGGCTACTTTGCATAACATGCTGGCAGTTTTAGCTTGGTAACTGTGAGGTTGTCAGTATGAGGTCATGATGACTATCTTGGATACTGTTATCATGGATTATCGATGTGATTCATTACTGTGAGTAGAAATATTGTTTATTGCTTATAGTGCACTGGAATATCAGTTCTAGCAATTATCATAAACTGATCCGTTTTAAACTATTAATACTTAATAATTAAACAACCGTTTATTTCTTACATATATTTAGGAGTCCCTTTGTGCTTTATGCATCTATCTTTACAAAGCTGTTTTTGAGACAATGCTTTAAAATATAAATGATTTGGCTTGACTTCATATAAAGGAATTATGTTGTATTATAGCAGCCAATATTTTCCTTTCTTGTGCTTGCATTCTTTGAACTTCTCATTTCCTACAAGGTGAGCTGTCAAGTGAAATCATTACTAATATGTGACCAAATGTCCCAGTAAATGAGTGGGATAAAGTTAGAATGCTTTCTAAAAGAAAACATCTGTGGCTACACATGGGCCATACGCTTTGCTCTGTTACATTCACTTTCAAATATTTACAAATGCAAATGTACTGACAATTAATGCAAGTGATTCCCATTCTCATCACACACAGAAAGCTCTTCCACATACCAACCACTGAAAGAGTAAATCTCAGGTTAAATCACTCAGGTGGAGTTGGAAAATTATTGCCAGTTAGCTAGGCTGCTGGAGTAACAATGGGCAAGTAATTTAAGTCTGGATGGGGCAGAGTTCATCTCACTCTGTAAAGCTGAGCAGCAGGACGGACGATTAATATTAAGATAGTCTGACCTCCTCTCTGTCCGGCATGTGTCTAATGTATCCAGAGACTGGGAAGATTCATTCGGCTGCAGCCCGGTGGAGAGAATTTCATGGAACTGTACAGAACATGATGCTCTCGTTACTGGCTAATACATCACTTAAAAGTAGTTTCAATCACAGACACATATACACACCTACACTCTAAAGGGGATACAGGCATGATGGTCCATCAAAGAAACAAAAAACAGTTTGGCTCAACTCAATAATTCCCAATTAAAAAGTGTAAATGTGACATTTGATCCAAAATACATATGTTTAAATATTTTTTGAGGGTAGCAAAACGTTATTGACTCCATTCCTTTTAGCAAATATGATTCTCTCAGACACGTTATTGGGTGTTAAGTAGGTTATCTTTGGTGGAACATTGCGAATAAGTGTGTGCTGCTGAGACGAAGTGGGTAATGATACAGAGTGAGAAAAGCATTGATTAACAGACAGCGCTTCACAGTTTTTAAGCTCAACACTCAATGACTTAGTGGTCCGACATTATGGAGTGTAAGTGCTATCAGGAAGATGCTAATGCTTTTAACACCCTCTTCAATAAGTGTATTTTTATGTTAGCCCGAAATCAATATCCTTAAACACCGTGCTGAAAAGTACTGTCCTGGCGCGTCCTGGGTTATGTGAAGGTCACAGCCTGATCTTCGACGATATACATGCTAAATGTGAAAACACACACACACACACACACACACACACACACACACACACACACACACACACACACACACACACACACACACACACACTGGAGCTCTCACCAGAAAAGAAATATTCTACAAGGAACCAAATGAGTCAATCTTTTAACCGCTGCTCGTACAGTAGCTTAAATCTGTAAAACTTTAACAGTTAAACAGACCAAGACAGGGCCGAATTGAACGTGTAATTTTGGAGGTGACATGCTGTGCATACATTAAAGTGTTGTTAATACAGAGCCAAGCAAAACACAAGGTCAGAAGCCCGCGACCCGAGAGCGAGTCACTTAACCCAAGGAATGTCAAAGCTGTCACGCAAAGAGTCGATTGAAAAATAAAGGGCAGGCTAAGCTAAAAGGCGCCGGTAGTGATCTATTTAGCTAATTATTACGGTATATCAGGGCAGGTAACAGGGTTGACACACAGGGGAGGAAACCTGCCTGGGCAGGAGGTTAAGAGATTACACTGTGCCCAATGACAGAAAAATCTCCCGGTCTAACACCTCGAGCTCAGTCAGTCGTGAAGAGTGACACAGGGTCAGGGCTGAAATAAGAATAGTAAGATCCACGCGCCACCTACTGGAGGACTGTTCTCTTTCTTTGAACACACAGAAAGCACCTTATGGTACAGAGGTAGTTACCGAACTCTGATCGGAATATTTATATATAAACTGCATGAACTAGAAGTGACTGCGAGCTATACTAAGACCTATTTAATTTCTCCTGTTTATGTAAACCCACACGATTTCAACCAAAAAATCGTGGCTTTTAATTATTCCAATTAGCCTGTAACATCACAATTCAAGCAATTTCTTTACAAATCACCATCTCTTGAATTACTAATTTGATAAATCCCCACATAATCTTTTTAATCCATCAGTTTATTCATTCTTACGTTTTGGGCATATGCATTACTGCCTTAGAAGTCTTCGGCAATCGTGACCAATTATAATGTATTCTCAGGAATTCAACCCAAATGATGTGTCACTCCAAGTTAACAACATAACAATAACATAATACACTAGATAGAACAATAATCCTACACTCCTATAAATAATACTACATTTTTCGGAAAGTATTCACAGCGCTTTACTTTCTTCACATTTTGTTACGTTACAGCCTTATTTCAAATTGTATTAAATTAATATTTTCCTCAAAATTCTACACAAAATACCCCATTATGACCATGCGAAAAAAGTTTTCTTGATAGTTTTGAAAATGTATTAAAATTAAAAAACAAAGAAATCATATTTACAGAAGTATTCACAGCCTTTGCTTAATACTTTGTAGAACCACCTTTGGCAGCAACTACAGCCTCAAGTCTTTTTGAATAT
>JAVSBV010000029.1:3882271-3893548 GCA_033117975.1 Parotocinclus spilosoma | reverse complement strand
TAAATACGCTGGTCGCAAAAATTTGTACACAGATGGAAGCAGTTTTTTTTTTATATTGTATTGTTGTATTGTTTTCCAAGACAATTCCTGTATTTTCTGGTTGTATGCTTATAAAGAGACTAAGAACTAATTACATATGGTAATTATACTATACTAACAGTGGCACATATTTTTAATCTAATGGTAGCCTAAGATTTGTACAGTACACTGAGGAATGAAGGGTTCCCTCTCTAACAATCCCCTCATTGCAATTCATCAAAACCTTCCCAATGTAATAGTGAAAAATCTGCCTATATTCCAATACGTGAGCAAGACAGAGAGGTCACGTCTTCATGCACCCCTGATCATGTGGTTGACAGGCAGACAGCGAGGTGGTACAGGCCGACAGGCAGTGGCGCGCAAATCGTAATGAAAGTGGCAGACAGGCACGATCTTCAGCCAGTCATAGCCAGACAAGCGCAGTGCCGCGGCTGCTGTGGAAGCAGTCACTCAAAGCCATGGTGGGCACCAAATACAGGCACAAGGTTAGAGGTGATGGAATAAGGAGATGGAAGTGTAAAGCAAACACCATGCACCAGTGCTCGCAGTGGGCCTGTCGGCTGCAGAAACACGCAAAGCACTGCCACATTGTCCGTTTATGTGCATGGCAGTATTTCCAATGAGACGACTACCAATTCATAAAAGTCTAAAAAAGATTCTAACACGTCATGGTGCCTTTCGGTGCTTGTACACAACTTCATGTTTATCAGCCTTTCCAGACATGGGGTGAAAGTTGGAGGTTTGCTTTGAGTTTCTGACACCTTTCAGATAGAAATGAATAGATGTACAAGCTAACATTTGAGGTTATCCAAGCTCATCAGGGATCTGGCTGTAGTAAGAGGCCCTGGTGGACTCAGGAGGTTACTAGTATCATGAAAGTGACATTTCTCTCTTGTAGCTAATTGAGGACTTGTACTGTACAGTTTCTCCTCAATGGCAGGACAACTCGGAGCAAAATGACAGATGGGCCAAAAGTGGAGAGGGGGCAGTGAGGCCACCCACCCGCCTGTCACAGCTGTCAAAGGGCTGTGCTCCAATCATCTGCACATGACAACATGACCCGCCCCACGCCTTCACTCTGAATGCGTAATGAGACCACTTGGGACACCTCTTCTTGTCCTTTTTTCTGTCTTTCTTTTCAGGTGGAAGGGTCATTTGCATGTACTTTAGGTGGAGCAGAATGTCTCAGTGGCAGTAAGCAGCAATCAATATTATTGATCAGCCCCTGAGCAGAGCTAATAATGGGGTTAGACTAACCACATAAAGAGCTCACACACCATGTTAGTTAACCCTGAAGATCAGTTAGAGTGACAGACTTGTTTATGCAGCTGGACAAATTTTCCAAATGATCTAATTGAAAAAAATATACAAATACATTTTAAATAATACAGAATGTATTTAATAAAACCAGAACATACAAACATCTAATAAATACCAAATACATTTATAAATACTGACAATTTTGTCTAAAATGAAATCCAAAACACATTGGTCGTGTTTCTTTTTTTTTTTTTAAATAAATTAGTTATTTCTAATTGTAATTTAAAAATATGCCTATACAAAAATATAATACTACTCTTCCAAATAAATCACAAAAGCCTGAAAAAGCACAGCCATATTAAACCAGAAGAATCAACTGCAGCTGCCTCTGTGTTCTGCATTAGAGAGCGCTCAGAGGGTGAGCATGTACGCTATGAGGCAATGTGCGTGAAAATAGGCATTAGCATTTTAAAGAGATGGGTTAAATCCCATTAAATTCAGTTAGATTCCATTCCACATCTTCAATATAAAAACAGCCGTGTGGCACACAGCGGCTAATGAGACTTAACAGGCTTTTCATTAAGCACAGTTATTAATGCGGTAAAAATCATCAGCGCATCACAATGAGCACTAGGGGCTTGAAACCCAGACAGACAGCCAAAAAGAAACGTTGTGTTGCCAAAGAATATTACACTGTAAAGACAAACAATTAAAAACCATGTCATACTATTAGTTTGAAAAGGAATTTTACATATATTATTTTATTGTTTGCAAGGAGAAGATTGTGTGCCATGTGGAATTATATGGATTTCTATGTGAATTACTTACAAAATGTGGTCTTATCTTCATTGAAGACTCAATTAAAGACACACACACAAATTGCTTAAACGAATAACACAACAATGTACTTTAAATAAATAGACCATTTTATACGGTTAACTGCAATTAACTACAATCAGACATTCAGAAGAGCTCTTATCCAGAATGACTTAAACTACACTGCTCACAAAAAATAGAGGATAATTCAAAATGAAATATATGTGTATATAATCCAAGCAATCTTGGGTTAAGGGGTTTGCGTATAGTATGGCCAATGGTAAAGGAGTTGTGATGTCTTATAGATGATTCTCCACACCCTAGGTAACTTTTTGGAATACAAGACATCATGGACATCATATAATACTAGGAGATCGCAAATGAAATTTTCACGCCTCTTTAAAAAAACCTATAACAGGGTCATAATTGAATGATCCCTGTAGAACAATGATCAAAACCATAAGTCCAAGTGCACAGTGTATAACCACTATGTGAAAAGCAATAATCAAAATGGCATGGATACAAGTGGTGCTTGTCCATAACTGTGACATGATAAGTCATTTTCTAAAATGCAATCCAAATAACTCAAAATCGATTCCTCACATCTTTACATTGGATATAGAATTTGATTAGTAAAAATGTTTTACTTACCACTGTAGCGCTGGCATAACAGACTGAAATACATTTTTACACACAGAAAACTGGCAGCTGGTAGTAAGTAGGTTGGAAGATGTATTTTCACTCATGTTTCGTACATTGCAGTCATAGATGTAGTGTGACATACATAAACCTATTCCTAATATATAAACATAAAACCTATTCAGCCTGGAAGAGAGCTAAAAATGTTAGTAACAGTCTTTGTTTTTGCCATGGCTTTTTCACTGGCCAATGTACCGGTACACGGTTTGAACCTAATTTATTAGGTCCTCCTGACTTCATCCTCAGGTCACATTAAGGTCTTTACACGTGTTTGTCAGTTTGTAGCTTGACGTGATCATGGTCTGGATCGTCCATGATGGATCTCAATGCCTCCAGAGCTTCTACAGTCACACAGAGACTTCCCACCACTTCAGTGCTGTCTTGTACATCCACAACTACACACACAAAAGACCAATGTAGAGGACAGTATTCATAAGGGACAGTCGATTAGGGAAAAAAAATGATAGAATGGAGTTGATCTCAAAAGTTGTCTCAATAGTGAAGTGTTTGCATATACTTTAGTTAGAAATTAAGCGTTCCTCCAGTGTCCCTGGCAAGATTCTTACTTCGGAATCCACCTGTGCCTAGTTTGCATGTCCACTGTGTGCCTGTGGGTTTACTCTATGTGCTCTGGTTTTCTCCCACACACCAAAGTCATGCATGAGGCTAATTGATTTCTAAATTGGCCCAATCTGAGTGTGTCTTGTTTCGATGTAAGCTTGTTTTTGTCATAAATAGGCCATTGATGCGGAGAGTGACATTAAACCAATTAAACAAATAAAAAATAAACATACCTACTCACACAGTCAAACTGGGGCACTTTAGAGATGCCAACTGATTACAGACCAAACCCACAGAGTACACAGATAAAACATGCAAACTTTACTCAGTCAGCAGCCAGGCTTTGACTCACTAGTTACACTCCTATAGTTAGTACTGCCAGAGTCTCATGCTACACTTACACAAACAGTGTTCTGTTAACAGACTCTGTGGCTTACCAACGACTAACTACACATTCTGTCATTTCTCCTAGCTCTTATGTCAGTAATAATTCCAGCTCTGCTCATGCTGTTTTTCCATCATCAGTTCCATTTCTTATGCCATTACTCAAACCACATTGGAGGCAATAACTCCCCCTCCCTGATGGAGCTTGCCATACTCTCAAAACTTCCCGCTGAGGGAACGAAAACCTACAGTGACTCTGTATACTGACTTAAATCAAAGGGATACTCATTCATATTCTCAATGTTATTATATTCATTATTTTCTTTTTATATAAACTAGTGTCTTATAGTCCATAGTTTTATAGAATATTGACAATTTCTTTATACTCTTCATAATACTGCATCATCTTTGATATAGTTTTACATCATTTTATTTTATAATTTTGTTAAAAATATATTTTTTATTTAAACTAATAATATAATTTTAATAATCAGGAAACTTTTTTTTAAAATTATTATGGAAATCTAAACCGCCCAAGGACAGGTCCCAAGAATCCTTGGTCCTCCAAATATGTCTTCCTTATAACATTTAAGAAGGTTTCATTGCCACTCCAGGTCTGCTGAAATTTGGTCTTTGGGCCTAGATTTTTTAAAACTGCTTTATACAAACATGCTATAGAAATAAATGTGACTTTGGCCCATGTCTTTGGACATATGAGGTGATGGCACTAACCACTGTTCCACAGTACTTTATAAACAATACTGAATTGTAAATGCCTTACACTGCCTTAGTGTTGATCACAAACACGCCATATTGTCAGCACAGAAACACACTCACTGTTGAGACTAACGTCCATCATGTCTTGCTGCTTCTCCAAAATGTCAGCGATCCTAACGTATGCTACTCCCACTTCTTCACACTCCATTTCCTGCTCATCCTCCTCTGGGTCACTCACAACAGTGAACCTGATGCTGAAACAGCCAACCAGACACTTGATTGCTGACAATCACTTAACAGTTCCAGAAACAAAACATATTACAAATGTTCCAGATTGCTAATTAATACTTTTATTCCCTAAAATGCCAAATATCGCTTGTTTGTTTTAAAACTAGGCCAACTAACACAATATTGGCATACAGAGAGGAAAAAACAAGGGAAAATAAGAGAAAACTATACTTCTCTAGCTTTCTGTTCCTGCCTTCCAGTACTGCTTTAAGCATGTGGCGCCTGGCCTGGTTTTTCTCCACATCCACATGAATCACTGTCAACAAAGGAAGAATAGAGCCAAAATGTACAATAGTAAGTTACTATAAAAACAGGCAACAGAGTAAGCCTCATAAATCAAATCAAGGACAAAACAGAAATTAATAAGGAGCAAACTCAACCATATTCTAGTCTAAATCAATCTACTTTAAAGTGTAGTCTAGTGATTGGTATTTAAATTTGATGCATGCTTATGATTTCAGAGAGAGTACGAGGTTTGGAACTGATTGGTGGTCGCAAAGTAAGTAGTTTAGTTAACTGCTCCGGTTATTCCCAGTTACTGAAAGTCACGGTTATTCAGGGTCTCTATTCTAATTTGTCAGGGTTTTTTGTATTAATGACGGGATGGCTCTGACATCTATGGTTCAGAATTACACCCAGCTGCAGGCTTCATGTTATATTATTCATCAAAATTATTTGATAGTAATCATTATTTTCCACTTACATAGAACAAAGTAATTGACAGGGACATGATTGGTGGATGATCTGCATTATTTAATGTTATCAAATGAGGGCTTGTAATTACAATTAGTTGTTGTTGGTTTTGCATGAAGTGAGCAAAATAGAGAGGGGTGTGTTAGAAATCTGAACTGCTGGCAATATGCCACTATGTTCCTACCTACAAGGTACACTGGAGTGTGCCGTTATAAAAAAAACAATCTTGATTGGTTGCTGGCATCACACCACCATATTTATCATTGTTTACATATAACAGCACACTCAAGTGTATCCTTTACCTGTAGTTTCCTTCAGTACGGTTTGAAGAAAATCTACTGGTCAAGCAATGAAGGAATTTGTGATTACAAAGTTTTATTTTTTAATTTACCAAAACACAAAAAAGGGAAACATCATACCAAGGCTTTGAACAAAGTTCAAGGGTCTGAAAAGCTGGACAGAATAAGATTTGCATGGTAAAAAGGTAACCTAGGTGGAAAAATTATGTAAAGCACAATTAGGAATACATTGTTAAGAATGCAAGTAATTTCCCTTTGCACCAACCTCACATTAACATTGTTCATTTTAGAATTTGAATTAGAGGTATAAGGGAACATGAGGTGGTGGGCTATGGTCTTTCTTTTTAAAGAAAAAAGAACCTAATTATTTACAAGCAGCAGTCAAGTGCTTTATGTGCTAGACTACAAGAGACAGAACAGCAGCAGATGGATGAATTGCTAAAGCTCCTTAAAATGTGTAGCAAAATATCCAAGTTTATTTCACAGATAAAGTCACTCTAAAAAGAGAATATACTGTTAAAAAAGTGTCTAACTGGTGTAGATGTGCCCACCATGGCTGTAGTTGAAGTAGATGCTATGTCCAGGCATAGGTTTAGGAAGTGACAGTGGGGTCTCCTCTGAAGGCTGATCCAGGAAAGTATACTCCACAAACAGCTTGACCACACTAGAATCCACAGTGAGTCTGGAGTCTGGCTTCAGACTAAGAGAGACAATCTCTACACGAATCCGCTCTGATGGCTGAAAGGCACAAGGCAACAGAACACAAACCGTAAGTCCATCCTTAAAACACTCATTCCAAACAGAATGATTTTATGTTAACTGTTAATTACTATAAATAAATATTGATTTTACCCGAGTTATCCTTAATGTTAAAATTCTAATATCTCAATATGATGTCTACTTATTTTCATAAAGAAAGAAAAATATAATGTACAATTCCATAAAGAGTAAAACCACAACTAGCACCACAACAAGTTTCAATGATGGACTCTTCATACTTCACACTATATGACAGCTCAACTTCCAACAGTGTTGGGCTATCAAGAATGATGGCCACAATATAGACATAATCTTTTCTATAAAGATGGCACACTGTCCACTGGGAATGTCTTTCTTGTAATGATGGATAGGACTAGAAGCTATTTGTCTGTGGATCACATCAACCTGACAGGCATCCAGTCCAGTTTTCAGCTTTAAGTATCTTCACCAAGAAGACTGTCAGTTCAGGAGTTTTGATAGATAAGCCGTCTGTCTTTCTGTCGGTCTCACTTGTCTTATCATATGAACTGCTTCATTTCTCTCTCTCAATCACCCACCATGCTCTCGTTCAGTGTATCAAATAATAATCACTGCTATTAATCACTAAAAGTTGTTTAATTCAATTGCATAAACATGTTACAGTGCTCATATTTGATGATATGAATGCAAGACAGGCTGAGTTTAAATGCAGTAACAACAAGGCAATCATTGTGCTCAATTTCTACAGGAGTATGAAGAAATGTTTTTCAATAACTCTTTAATAAATATCATTTTTATTGTTTGTTTATAAAAAAAAAAACAAGTTCTGTCAGAAATCTGTCTTTTAGATCTGGATGTTGCAGCCATAAACAGCTGGTCAAGTTCAAAAGGGTTTAGCTTGAGCATTTTAACTGCCATAAATATTATTTATGTTGTACTTTGATGATTTTCTTACATATTTGTATTTAATTTATTTTCATAAATAATAATTAACTTTTTTTATTTAAGCTTACTTGTATAAGTACAAATTATGTTACAGTCCCATAGTCTGTGTTGCCCACAGAAACTTGCGTTGCAAATCTTTCTGCTAAAAATGTTGTACTCTACTTATAGAGTTTATAAGGTGATACAGCATTTTGTTCTTGCAAGCACTGGATCCAGTCAGATTATTTCAAAGATAGAAGCCAGTTTAAACAGGAGAGTTCTTTGCTGCACAGAACAGCAACAATTTCTTCATCTGCCCCCAGCCTTAGAGGATGAAGTTTACTTTCAATGTCACGTCCCAGGTACTGTCTGCAAAAACCCAAATTCACAAGTGCCCGAATACTGCTAATATCTTAAACTCTGTTACGCTAAATTTCCACAACAGAATTGGTTCCAGCTCGTGTAAGTAATTTACATTTACGTAGTACAGTAATTTCAGATTACAGTGGAAGATTTTCTGCAGCACATTTTATGATGGCCTGACTTACTTTGGGAGACGAATTCAATAATACACATAAATACACATTCAGCAGACATTGTAGTCTGAATTCTGAAGAAAAATTAATGACAGGCAGTACAATCCGCTGTTGGAACTCTGCAGTGTTGAGAAATGTAGTCATGAAGGTCAATAGGGCAGGAAAGTCATGATAGGGCAATACTATTTTTGTTTATCACTTAATACTTTGTTAAATAAATTATATGAGATAGAAAATTATAAAAAAAACTTATAACTGTAGTTTAATGTAAGTGTTTTAAGCGTTTGTAAAGTACGATACACAGTATGATACTCACCTGCACTGGATGAGTATTATGTAAAAATTATGTAAGATTACATGTAATAAAATGGCAGGTGTGAAAGCAAGTACTAGTAATATATAAGAGGAAGTTTTTTGAGGATATTTATTTAGAAAAACAACTTTCAAAACAAAACCAGAGTTCCCTCTATCTGAGGTGATCTTAAACAAGAGTGAACCTTGTTCATTCCCTCAGCAGAAGCCTCATTAGCAGTGTGTAGCTCTGTATTTTGTATTTATATGGAAACCTAAAACCTTCACACTACTTAATAACAGCAATACAGGACGAGGGGAAGATGGCCTTGATAAATCCTTCCTTACTGCTTAAAGAGACATATCAACAAATACTCTCTTATTCACTACTATATACCTGTTTCTTGGCCTGGGTGGACAAAGCAGGCATAATGCATTCATCACTGTCTGAGAAGATCGATTCACTCTGATCCGAGCCCTCCAAATGCTGTGAGCCTAAAAATCAACAACAACAACAACAAAAAAAAAAACAAGTCAGGAAGCAACCATAGTAAAGAGTATAAAAAGCATGCATACACGCAGAAAGGAAAGAAGAGCTGGCTTCAAGTGAGAGCAAGTAAACCTATTTTGCAATTTGTAAAGGCTGTAGTAAGGTTATCAACAGAAACACCCTAACCTCTGGAGAAGAAATCTCTCTCACCACAACAACAAAGTTATCCCACATGCCATTGTTATGTTAAGAGCGACATGCTGCAAACATGATTTTTAAAGAGCTTGTTGGCCAAGGTCAACTAAATTAACAGTCATGTTGTTCTGTCAAGAGTAAACATGTCAGAATATTGGCAGCAACTCATGCAATATTTATGGGTATTTTTATCTCACATTGCTGTTGCAAGGCCTGGCAAGCAAGAAGTCAGCAGCTTTTCCAAATAGAAGTGAACACAAAGCCGGAACATAATTGATTTTCCACTAATGCGTGTGCGGGGTAATATACACAAGTTCAAAAAGTGCAGAAGGTAATATTAACTTGATAATATTTTATTTAAAATGATTTTTTGCAGTGCATAAGGATAATTTAAGAACAGATATGGACAAACCAATGCCAAATGGCTGCATATGATCTCGTGTTTATAGTCATCCCTTGTTGTTTTCATTTTCTTGCACTAAATGGTAAACTGTCATGTTGTGGTTACAAAATAAAGGCACAGAAACATCTAAAACAGAAATCAAGATTTTATCAACATAAAAGCTAAGCCCAATACTATGGACCAATATACACCTACTCTGTTCCCCTGATCAACTGAACTTATGAATAAACAACAAAGTAGTCCAACTTACATACATTTAGAACATCTCTGAACTACAAGCCGGATTCCAAAAAAGTTGAGACACTAAACAAATTGTGAATAAAAACTGAATGCAATGATGTGGAGGTGCCAACTAGGCTTAGGCGGTATGAAGGTATTTAGGTATACCACGGTATTTAAATACGGTGACGGTATTGTAAAATGGTGACGGTATATTATAGCATCGTGATAAGCGGTGTTCAACTCAGACACAGAAGATGATGGATTTGTGGGAGAACATTGATTAAAAAAATAATGTGAGTGTTTTGCATAATATATGCATCATTTATAACAAAAATATGTTGTTTCCAAATTTCATGGTGTCAACAAATCGAAAAAAAGTTGGGACAAGGCCAATTATACCACTGTGTGGCATCCCCCCTTCTTCTTACAACAGTCAACAGATGTCTGGGGTCAGAGGAGACCAGTTTCTCAAGTTTAAAAATAGGAATGCTCTCCCATTCATGTCTAATACAGGCCTCTAATTGTTCAATCGTCTTGGGCTTTCTTTGTCGCACCTTCCTCTTTATGATGCGCCAAATGTTCTCTATAGGTGAAAGATCTGGACTGCAGGCTGGCCATTTTAGTACCCAGATACTTCTCCTACGTAGCCATGATGTTGTGATTGCTGCAAAATGTGGTCTGGCATTATCTTGTTGAAAAAATGCAGGGTCTTTCCTAAAAGAGATGACGTCTAGATTGGAGCATATGTTGGAGGACCCAGCAGTGGGGAAATCACAACCTTTTTATTTGTGGCCCATTGTTAAAGTGTTGGGGTCACCAGCATACTCGCTTAAATTTTCAGACCATGCTGGTGGCCAGTATTTCATTACATAACTAGAATTACATGGTAATTATATGTAGTAATTTAACTGGCAGCCTTATCCAGAGTGACTTGCAAGCAGTAAGGGCCTTGCCAGTGGAAACTTAGCAGAGGTTGGATTTGAACCTTGAAACTCCTTTCTAGAGTCCAGGACTTTAAAACCTGCACCTCTACAATCCACATTTAGTGCTTGTGATCAGTGTGCACACTGTCCTAGAGTCCCATACTGGTGACCATAAAACTCCCCTAACTGTAGAATAATGTTTTATTATTAAACAAAGTGTTCTGCACAGTGATGCAATTGCAAATGTAAAACATTACTAAATAAGTACCTAGGTCACTGATACATAGCAGTTGTTAGCTGTCTCTGATATCTAACACAATGAAATATAATACATTTATACAGAAATCAGATTTTTTTTTTGTTGCATTGTTGTGTCACAACATAACCTCTAATAAACCATCTATGCCTTAAATATTGTTCTCACTTCTGAAAGTTAGTGAACATACCAAGTCAGATATTCAATATGTAGTTGGATCCTCCGGATTATCTGAACACGGGAAGACCAAAAAGATTTTTCAAATTATATTTGATGATAGAAGGTCAATCTCAACTTACTATCCTATTACCTTAACTATATATATATATATTTGTTAATTGTAAAAAAAAATAATAGTGCTAATCATATGACCTGAGTAATATTAATATGAGACCATGTCAAAATAAAATAAAGTTGTCTGAAATTGACCAGTGCTTTACAATAGTTACATTTGTTAGATTCAATGTTGATAAAATGAAAACGATGCTAAATTTTTTCAACAATTAAATGACAGCCATTCGGTGGAATGGCTCCCATAGTGAT
>JAVSBV010000029.1:3863250-3878288 GCA_033117975.1 Parotocinclus spilosoma | reverse complement strand
AATTAACCTAACACACATGTCTTTGGACTGTGGGAGGAAACCAGAGTACCCGGAGTAAACCCACGCAGACACGGGGACATGCAGACTCCACACAGAAAGGACCCAGGTATCTCCACCCTCGGATTGAACCCAGGTGATCCATGGTGATCCTTTTCCATTGATGAACAGAATATAGGCTTTCTGACAAACTGTGCATGGCAAAACATAGAATACAGTCAACTCTATACGTGCATAATACATTTACATTTACGGCATTTAGCAGACACCCTTATCCAGAGCGACTTACAACTCATACAATCTTACAATTCAAGCAATGGTGAGTTAAAGGCCTTTCTCAAGGACCCAACTGTGGCAACTTGGCAGAGGTGGGATTTGAACCATCAGGTCCAGAGTCCAGTACCTTAACCGCTAGGCCACCACAGCATAATGACCTTTATGGTGGCTGCCATAGATGAAAGGTCAGGTGGGCATAGGAATAAGGTAGTTGTGCCTCATAAATGGGCAACTTGCTATATATATTAGACTATGATAAATGCAGGGTAGTAAAAGAAAAGAGATTGGAAGAGTTTTGTAACGATGTACCAAGTGGATGACAAAGATTGAGTTACTAAAGAAATATTGATTCTGTCATTCCTTTACCTGCCATTCTTTAGAGCTGAACGTCTTTTTTGGCATATTTACTGACTGGATTTAGCACAGCATAAACTCTGGTCCTGCCAAATATGCATGACAAACCATAAATATGAATTGCATTTATGCAAACAGATTCAAGACAATGGCCAGTCACACCTGCTTCCATGGATGAGAGACAATAAAAAGCCAACTAAACCTAAGCTCTAATTCTATTTATCTCATAAACAATGAAAAGGAGTCTCTCTGAACTATCTTGCATCTGTGATGAAATCTATATGGTGTTGCTCCTTTGGTGAAGTTCATGCATTACTGAGCTTTTTCAGTAGTCTGCTTCATTCTGCATGATTACCAATACATTTATACAAATGAACAAATTAGGCATTTGAAAGAAACTTTACTAGCTAACAAACAAGATGCATGCATGAGGAGACGAATAGGTTCTGTGCCACTTGTCTTGCTTTGTTTGAGTTGAAACTGAAGAAGATGTGTTTTTGAAAGGAAGACAGGAATTAAAAATGAATGAATGGCACAGAGGGACTGTGTCATTTCTTACAGGATGAAGCTGTAATGCGTTCGCAGTTTAGCATTTTTGAAGACTCCAGCTTACTCCAACTGATGCCTTTGTGCGAAAATAAAGGAGAGGTCTTTCAGACAGCTGAATTTTCCTCACGGTCAGGAATGGGATATAAAAGCTTTTTGAGATGCTGTGAAGCACAGGAAAATTGTCGACTTTAAAGACCTCATGTTACTATGGAATGAGGGAAAATAGATAAAAGGTACAACTAAAATAAAATGTCAATATTTTAAGGAAGCTTGGTTTTAGATTACAGATTTGGGCAAGCCATTTTATTTGAAATAAAACTCCCAGAAACATGACCAGAAGAGTAGTATAAGGCTACTGTTTCCAGGATTTGTTTATAGGAAGTAAAGGTGTCATTTGCCTCTCTTCAGTCTGTTGTTATGGACCCCAGGCAGCAAAAGCCTTCATATCTAATGACTGTAAAACATGACTCATAGGATGTAGTGAAGTACACCTGGTGTGCACTCTCTCTCCTCTCTCTCCCTCCCTCTACCACACACACACAGTTATGTATTTTACCATTAACGGTGAAGAACTGTAAATCACAAGATCAGACTGACAGTAATAGTCATGTTTATGTTTCATCAAAGGCAAAAAGAAAATTCCAAACAGATTACACACTTCATTTAGGTCAAAACACCTTTGTTCATAGGCATGAAAGATGAGGAGTGATAGCACAAGCAAAAGGATTATATTTGCGTGACAATATTGCTTCATAAAACATGCTTCGCATTATTTTAGCAGACAGTGCCTACCTTTGAACCGAGCCTATTTTCTTTGAAATTTTTTAGTGTATGAATTCATGATCCGATGATACCACCTCCTAGATGGGACAGTTTCAGTCCATTACTGTCTTGTTATTTTTAAAACTTGAAATGGTGTTTGTATAGGCACCCTAGGTCAAGTTTTATCCTGTACAAATTGCCCACATATGCCACATTGCCCATATAATTATTTTGCTATGTTACCGGTTTTATATTACTGTACAGAGTTTACCAAAAAATGAATAAAAAAATAAAAAGAAGGCCTATACATTTTTTTTCCAAACAAACAAAGTTAATATTAAAAATGTATTAGATCTGCTTTGAAAAGGGTTAGGGTATATAAAAAATATTTGAAAAATAAGGGTATATTTAATTATGGGATATGTCATTTTGAAAAATCCCCTTATTTTTGTGAGCAGTATATTAAAACCTTCTGGGACCTATAAATCCTTTGTTAAAACTCCCCTGTTTGTAATGCCTCTTTACTTATAAGCTCTGGATAATGTAACACATGATAATTAGAGTCACCACAAATCAAATACAGTATCTCACAAAAGGGAGTACATCCTTCACATTTTATAATCATACTGCTCATAAAATAGTATAGAGGATTTATATTAGGAACATTTTAAAATGAAATATTTTTGTGAACAGTGTATTTTATTAGATCTTTTCATGGAACAACACTGAAGATATGACACTTTGATACAATGTAAAGTAGTCAATCATGTATTACAGTGTAAATTTGCTGTGCCTTCAAAATAACTCAACACACAATGTCTAAACCACTGGTAACAAAGTTAAATAATGTTAAAAATGTGATAGGTGTACTCACTTTTGTGAAATACTTACTCTATTTAATCTGTCCATTCTCACCAAGTTATTGCTTTCTCAAAGCCCATTTTAGGGCATATACTGCACTACAGAGGGTTTTATAGGGTTCCATGTGTTCTCCCAATGTACATATTTTATGTGTAAAATAACCATTTGTAATTTGATCTGTTTGGTGGATTAAAACCACTAATCTTTTCAAAACTAATCATATTGAAATGTGTCTGTAGGTTTGCATTTAAGCCAGTCAGCAGTTACACCATTTACCACTAGTTTGTTCATTTAAACTCAAATGGCTGATTGGAGGGTTTGGAGTTAAAGTCTGCAGCCCGTCTGGCCCTTTGCCAGTACAATTGGCCACCGCTGTATAACAATTTTCAAACATTAAAAACATGTACATTTTTAAAGCCCTTGGTTATCATGGTGCTGACTGTACATGTGAGCAATGTTACCTAGCTAGCAAGAAGACAATGCTTTCCTCAAAATATTCTTTAGCGTGTGCCATCTCTCTTCAGTACTTTCTTCCACCTCAAAGTACCTTAATAACAGTGTCTTGAGATTGAGTTTGGTTGCAATCACTTGAAACCTTTTAGATTCATGAAAATTCATTTACTTAATGATTGAAGGTTAAAAATCATGTTGATGTTTTGACTTTAAAATATGTGCTATAAGTATAAACATTGTTACTATTATTGTTAAGTTACAAAAGTCCAACAACTGTGTATATAGTTGTGCAAGAATTTGTTGTACCCTGTATCTGATATTTATAACATTTAATCACTAAACAACGTGCAGCTCCCTGGATTAATATATGTGCTTATACATTCTTTGGTGTGGATCATAATAACTTTGAAATCTATTCGAAAAGGTACATGTAATAAATAAATTAATAAATAAATGCAGTAAATATTATTACTATTATCAGTATGGAATTCAACGTTTACATGAGCTTTTGGAACATGATGGGAAGGTCAGGGGTCCATGTCAAAGGGTCAGGTCCATATAACGTGTCTTTATGCTCAGGTAGTTGTTAGACGAATGCTTGCATCCAAGCTATTATTTTAATATACAATGTTAAAGGTAAGTGCATCCATCTTATTTTCTTCTAGTAGGATATAAGATGAGTTTAATCTTTGTTATTTACAGTAGTGCATCGCCAGCCGCTGATTCACTCAGACGCACATGCTTAACTCCATTCAATCTCCGCCCCCTGTTACTTCTGTCCAATAGAAATAAAGGGCTGGGCTTTACGCTCCATGCTGTCAGAGAATGCACACCTTTCCACTCAGAGATACTACACCAGGCTTTTATAGCTGTCCAGTGGATAAGAAGGCTTCTCGATCTGTGTATGGTGTTCAATCCAGATGCCCTTCCCAAGTCAATAATAGTCAGGTTTATGTCTATATAAATTATAAGCGCTACCGGACCTGAAAAGTTAGAAGTCTTGGAAGGAGTCAATGAAGCTAATGTACGATCAGCATGTCCCGGAGGAAACAGTCCAAGCCTCAGTGTGTCCACATGGACTCTCATCTTACATTATCTGAGCAGTTACATGCAGGTAAGATCAAGCAGTCTACGGTTATTATTGGTATTGTGACTGTTAATAGAATTACATTGTTCATATAATTAGCATTTATTTGATTATAACCGGGAATTTACCAACGAAAAAACAACAACAATAATAATAATAATAATAATAATAGATTGTCCTGTATTGTTTGTGTTCATTTTGTTTCACAAATGGGAGTTAGCGGCATAACTACTAAAAAAACAAACAGTATTCCTTGGTATATTGGTACTGTCACCACTTCTGGTCTAATGTTGTTGGATTTTCCATTTGGTTTTTGAAAATGTCATGCCTTGAACACATGCGATGCTGTCAAATGTGGAGGCCCCAAACACAGTAAATATACTGTTTTAATCCTTCAGAATTACATCCATAACTTGGTGAAAGGAGTTTGCAATGTGCACTGGGAGGGTGTTAGTATCTGAGCAATGTTAAATAGACAGTGATTTGATATTAGTATAACAAAAAGCAAAAATGGGCTTAGTGCATCCCTGCCTTGAGTATACTTGGCTATATTTAATTGGCATTCAAATGGCAAGTTGTGTCATAGCTAACAAAAACTGTTCTCTTTTTTATGATAATGCAGACTACCACATTCAAAATACCAACCCTCTACCACGTGAGATCCATGTCTGTGAGAGCTGCAGCGCTGAGTACTTTAGCCTTTCAGATCTTCAAGAGCATCAGTTGGGTTGCTTTAGGAATTCCCTAGTTCTACTGGGGAGTGAAAATCCAGTGTCTCCATGTTCAACCTTTACATTTACTTCACCTACTCACAATGTAGAGGAGCAGACAAACAATAACATCAGTATTGAAGACACTGAGGGATTACACAACTTTTTCAAAGACATGAGACAAGAAGAAAACAATTCATCCGTATTTCATGGAAATAGTTCTTCCCAATCAGCTTATGAAAACAGCACGTTGTTTCCAGTTCATGCAGATTCACCTCCTGAGCTGGGTAAAGTTATGTCCATTAACAGCAATGTCTTTATTGAAAATTTAGAAAGTACAAACGTTGCTGTGGCTCAGTTCTCACAAGAGATATGTTTGAATGCGGAGGTTAACTTCAGCAGTCTTAACAACTGCAGCATGGCCGTACCCAAACTGATTGAGCAACTTTTGGCTCTGCAGCAACAGCAGGTGCGGCAGCTGAAGCTCATTGAGCAAATTCGACATCAGATATTATTGTTAGCAGCCCAAAATATGGAAACATCAGCACACTCCAGCACCTGTCAAGGTACATCAGAGATTTCTCAGACCAACTCTCTAGTAACACTGAGCTCCAGCCTCTCTCAGCAGCTAGCAGAAGCTGCAGGGTTAGCTCAAAGCCTTGCAAGGCAGTCCACCAGCATTAGCAAAGCCAAACAAATTAATCATGCAGTCTCATCCAGCAACCAGGATAGCACAGCAGTGTTGAGTGTCAGAGATATTTCTCAAATGACAGATACCAATAGACGCAATCTGATATCAAGACTTGGCACCCATCCACCTAAAAAACAAACTTCCCATGACAGTACATTTTGCAAGCAGCCAAGTGTCAAAAGTCCTTCACCTTCCCATGCCTTTACAACTGATAACGCACCAAATTTAGCAAGTAACTTCAGTCTACCTCAAAGTGCTAGGGAAAATTACATCTCTGCCAACAGATTGCTAAGCATTGGGGAAATAGTAGAGGACATGAATACCTTGACTGCTTTAGCACAGCAAAGGAGGGGCAGACTGTCCAAAATGACGTCATCTGAACACAAAAGGCCTTTTGATGAAGATTTGTTTAAGCACAAATGCAGATTTTGTGCCAAAGTATTTGGAAGTGACAGTGCTTTGAAGATACACATACGGTCCCATACAGGAGAGAGACCGTACAAGTGTAACATATGCGGGAATCGGTTTTCAACTCGTGGAAATCTTAAAGTTCACTTTCAGAGGCATAAGGAAAAGCATCCAAACATACAAATGAATCCGTATCCAGTTCCAGAGCACTTAGATAATGTTCCAACAAATACAGGCATCCCATATGGTATGTCCTTGGTGCCAGACAAACCAACATCCAAGTGGTTAGACAGCAAACCATCTGTGACCATCTTACCTGGCTTGTTAACTTCATCTATGCCAAGTTTTCCAAGCATAATTAAAAGAGAGACAAAAGTGGTTCCAACTGTTAGACCTAGTCTTGATGCTTTTAAGGGGTTTGAGTCATCTGAAAGACGAAAGGACATTGAACAGAAATTAAACAGCATTCTTTCTCCAAAGGTACATGAAAAATATGAAGACTTAAAAAAATATTTCAACTTTAAAACAATTTTGGACTCATCTGGTAATGGTTCAGAGGAATGCACCTCTATAGACATCTCTATGGATGATTCCATCCATGAAAATCTAGTGACACCAATATTGTGTGAGAATTTCAAGCCAAAATGTCCACTGGGCAGTCTCCCTGACTTGACCGAAGCATCAGAAACCACCAAACTGCAGCAAATGGTAGAGAATATTGACAAGAAATGCATAGACCCCAATCAGTGCATAGTTTGTCATCGGGTACTCAGTTGCCAGAGTGCTCTTAGAATGCACTACCGGACACATACAGGAGAGAGGCCGTTCAAGTGCAAAATATGTGGACGGGCTTTTACAACCAAAGGCAACCTCAAAACACACTTCAATATCCATCGTGACAGTTCTCCCCTAAAATTTCAACACTCATGTCCTCTTTGTCAAGAGAAGTTCACAAATGCCACGGTTTTACAACGACATATACGCATCCACATGATCAACCAACTCCCCAATGATGCATTACAAGAAAGAAACCAAAAGTTTATGGAACATGTTACATGTCCAGTGATAGGCAAGAATTGTGATGATAATTTTCCAGATGACAACATGGAAATAACTGAGAGTGTTTTAGACTCTATTGATAGAGTATCTCCTCTCAATAGTCTATGTTCATCTCCTACTTCAATACCATCTATAAATACTGCCGTTCAAGAGAATAATTTACTAATTGACAGTTTGGAGAACGAGTCAGTGGAAGGAGAATATTTTACCATAAAATCATACACTGGCAATGACCAGATTAACCAAAGAGCTAGCAGTCCTACCTTGTCTGAAACATCCCAGGACTTAATACCACAAAAGAGCTCTGCATTGGACAATTATATATGCCTTACCTCTGAGACACACCACAGGGCTTCATCTGTAGAACTGGCTGGCACAAGCATCTCACAGCCAAAACGGACTAGTTCGCTTGATTCAAACACTGCTGATATCATAAACCATGGAATGACTGTGATATGTCCTTCTAGTGAACAGGAAACCCATAAGACCAATGCATGTGAAGTCTGCAACAAAACATTTACCTGCCAAAGTGCCTTGGACATTCATTATCGCAGTCATACCAAAGAGCGACCCTTTTTATGCATGGAATGTAACAGAGGATTCTCCACTAAAGGGAACTTAAAGCAGCACATGCTCACCCACCAGCTGAAAGAGCTACCATCAAGCTTGTTTGAGCCAGCAAATGAGAATAATCTTCTTTCTCTGTCAAATCCATCACCTCCCACTATGGGATACCTAATTCCCTCGAAACTAAAGAAGGAATTCAACAGTACCTTAAATAAAGATGGCAACGAGTCATTAAGGATGATGACATCTTTAGCACCCTCTCTGCCAGTTCTATCAGGACTACCAGCTCCAACACGACGAACTTCCAAACAGCATTTCTGCCACACCTGTGGAAAAACTTTCTCTTCATCCAGTGCCTTACAGATTCATGAGAGGACCCACACTGGAGAGAAGCCTTTTGCCTGCACCATCTGTGGACGTGCGTTCACCACCAAAGGAAATCTAAAGGTACAGTCTCTCAGTAGTCGCATGTGACATAAACATTGGATACTTATAAAATAATAGGACTATGGTAATATTACAACACACAAATACTGTACTAGTCTTGGCATTATGTCACTGGCAATGTCATTTTATCAATCAAATCAATGCTCAATTTTTGTGTTTTTTTTCACTTTCTTTTAGGTTCATTTGGGAACCCATATGTGGAATGGTTCACTGAGGAGTCATAGGCTCTCTGTTGATGGTCCACTGAGGTTGCTCAAGTCCAATCTTGTAAAGGATCCAGAAACTTTTCCAAAAAGTACTGTTAGCAGTGGTGAGTCTATTGCTATCTGGAATCAATATGTCACAGCACCTCTGACCACTGGTTTGGCACTGAAATCCAATGAGATCTCTGTAATTCAAAATGGAAGCATACCATACATATCTCCTCCTGTTGGACATGGAGGAAACTCGCCCATTGGTGGACTGACAGCAAGTCAAGAAAAACCTCATAATGTAGAAATCAGTAGGGTTGCCCTCTGGCATGAGAGGCCGTGTGAGAATGAGACTAGTTTTCACATTACACCACTGACTGAAGAAGGTAAAACTGATTAGTATTTATTCTTTAACTTCTAATCATTTAATCACATTACTTCTGGGTACATTCTGATCATTGCGATATATAAATTTCTCTCTGCAATTTTCGATCCGTAAATTGACTTATTAGAAATTCAAGTTTTCTCTGTGGGTTTACACCAAATACACCTTTAATTTAATCTGGCCATGGAGTATGATTCAAGTCATGGTCTCCAGAGTGCCTATCAAATCTTATGCACTTATGTTTGTGTTTTCTAAACTTGGTGACCCAAAGATGATGTGTTTTTGGTACCTATCTAACTGTAGTCATTTGGGATTTTCTGCCTCATTGTGTGTGGGGGGGCAAAAAAACTTGGGTCCAGGAAAGTTTGTCACTGTTCCAGTTGATTGGAACTTTCTAATTATTGCCTGTTTTTATAGCCAATCCCTGACTTTTTGTCTTATTTGAATAGTGTGTTGTCTTGTGTGTTATCTTGTCTTTTCCATGTTGAAAAATGACTAACAATATTTTTAGATCTGTGTCACCCAATGAAAGAGCAAAAGATAATTGATTTAATTTTCCTAGTTACTCTTAATAACTGATAAACATAAAATATTTGGAGGAAATATCTCTAGGGGTGCCAATAATTATAGCATTTATGGCTTTGTTAAGAATAATTAATTTTCTCATACTAAATTTACTTAATTAATGGTTGGATCTTTCAATTTTTTTATATGTGAAATGAACCTAATTCAACAAATATACTGTATATAAAGGGAAATAACTGTCATAGAATACACTGTATTTCTACATTTTTCCAATTTTTATGACTGTGATTTATAATTAAACTACATTCATACATTTTTATCATTAATATTATTTATTAATAGTGGTTTCCAGGCCCTATACACTGGTTAGTTTTTTTTTTTAAGTTGTTACCTTTTCATCAGTGTTTTACTCAGTCAAAGGATACGAGGTCTGTTTATCTGTACTATGTAGTTCCAATAGTATTATTTATAGTCATTTTTCACATATGTATTTTTATGTAACATATTACTGGCTGTATAGATTTGGTGCCATGACATATTTCCTGAGTCACTTCGGTGTGTAAATGATGGCAAGATTGTTGTTTCCATTTTGTATCACTTGATTCTCTGTAAGCTATAGCTACACTGGCTGTTTCTTTACAATTCTGGATGTTTTAAACTTTTATAAAGAATTATCCATTACTGTTTTGTGTATTTCTTAACATAATGCTGTCAGTGTTTCTGCCTGCACAACAAAAGTCATGCCCTTTCACTTGTGATACAAATCTGGGTCACTTTGTCCTCTGAATTTACATTTCAATAAACCTACTAATAATAACACATTGTGCCATGCTGAATGATCTTTGCCAGTGTAAGGCAATAGCTATCCTGCTACCTTAACAGAATAAAAAGGCCTATTCATTTGTAAGGTGTACCATTCATAGATATCAACTACATGACATCTCATCTCATGACTTAAAAAACACTATGTAGTGAATAGTTGCACTATGTAAGAATGGCACCACATTACTGTGAACAGTGCTAAGAATGCTTGACGTAAGAAAATTAAGAAAATTATTTAAATGTATTGTTGTGTACATCCTTACATGCCTTTTACATGTTTAAATATATTTTTGAAAAATCTAGTTTGTTTAAAAGGTGTCACCCAAAGCATTTAACTATTTATTATTAATGCCATCAGGTTAGTTTCTTTTTCTTCTTCTTCTTCTTCTTCTTCTTATTATTATTATTATTATTTGACTATGATCTTAGTTTTATACAACACGCATTTAGATCATGTTTCCAGAAATATAAGGTTAACACAGGCCTCATTTTGTGGGACTTGTACTTAAATAAGCCTCTTAAATCCATTTTCCATAGTGATACATATTGAGCTCAGCTTTAGTATCAAAAACACGACAGCCCCATAAAGGATACTAATAAGTGCATTGAATGGCACCATTACTATCTCACATACCAAACACCATGTTGAATGAGTTCTGGTCTATGAGCTGTCAGCCCCCATTAAGCATTGCTCCCAGTAGCACTGGCCAGCTGACAGGGGGAAACCCAATACCATCCTGTGTCCATTAGCATTATAAAATGAGCAATCAGCTGGAAAGAAGCTCAAGGGATCAAGTGCAAAACACATCCACTCTGCTTATCAGATACATATTTGACTTGGACAGATGGGGTGTCCTGTCACAGTCCTAACTAAAGCTATGTAAAAAGACCAAAAAGCTGCCTAGGGGTACACTATATTGTACTATTCTGACATTTACCAAATGTTCAAATGTATAAATGGGTAAATCCATTCTGTTTACTTGACAAAAAACTGTAAAAATGGTGGTTGCCAGGGTCAAAGTTTGTTTCTTTAACATCGCTATCAGCATAAGTGGCCATCTCAGTGACACACAAGGTTATATTGATACACAAGTTCATCTCAAGACTACTCATATATATATATATATACACACACACAAGTCAATGCCAATTCAGAGTAATCAATTAACACGCATGTCTTTGGACTGTGCGAGGAAACCGGAGTACCCGGAGTAAACCCACGCTCCACCTTGAGATTGAACCCAGGCCCTTCTTACTGTTAGGCCGTCGTGCTACCCACCGAGCCACCATGTCGCCCCAGGGGCAGTGTTAAGCGGAAGAAAAAGTACAAAATGGGTCTAAAGCCAAAAACATGAAACATATTTACAAAATAATTTTATGTTGGGAGATCAGAGAATCAGAGCTGATAAAACAAAGAGAATGTCATACAAAAACATTTATAGGAGAAAAAGAAAGATGCTGCAAAAGGGGTAGCAATTTATTTTTAAAAATTCAGTCTAATCAATTTAAAAGCATGTGGCGTAGAAAGGTGGATAAAAACCTGAGACCTCAAGTGAAAATGGTTGGATCTTTGTGGAGCAGGAATCATACTGCAGCTCAATGTTTTACATATACTACTTGCAGACCAATAAAGATAAAAGAGTGCTGACCGTCATGGACTTTCCTCCACAGTCACTGAAATGCCATTAAGCATTATAGACACTAAAAGGCAGAAAAGCTCAATCATTCAGAATATTGTGAAATGAGGCTCAGATAAACATTAAGCATCAGATTTTTCACAAAAACGTGGAGTCCATGTCAGCTTAAGTACATGTTGTCGTTAAAGAGAAAAGAGGAACATTTTGAAAATTTTTTAAATTAGTTTGCTTTTGAACTTTCAAACCATTCTGATTGCACGATTGATTCATTTGTATGTATTAAATTCGAGTGGTGGTAGGCATTGGCACCCACTGTTTATCAGTACAACATTAGGGGATAATTAAAGCTAAAATATGATCCACAAAATAATGATAAGTCACTTATGCCTTTTGTGTAATACACACTATTGTTATGTATTATTTCTTAATGACTGCCAGTGTAACAATGAGCATGCATTTATTTTTTCTAAGAAATTTGCATGATTTAACTGAACCTTAGTGTATGGAAGTTTGAAGCACATGTAATCAAAATTCGTGTTGTGTTGTGTTGTGTTGTGTTGTGTTGAAAATGGTAAAAAGAAAAAAACCTATTATTGTACACTAATTGCCAACTGGCTGGCGGAATTTTCCAAGCTTCTTACCACAAACATACCACAGCTCTTTTGTACTACTAGTTTTTAGTCATTGGCTATATTCACAATATATTGTTTATGTCAACTATTATTATTATTATTATTATTATTATTATTAAAAAAAAAAAATAATAATAATAATAATAATAATAGTAATAAAAATGAATTAATTATATATCACTTTTAAAAACTACATTTTATAAAGTACTTTACATAAGCAAAATAATAAAAATTGTTAAAAACAAATATATGCATAAGAGAAAAAAGCATTAGTTTGTACTTTTTTAAATGGTGTGTAAAAACCTTTAACAAATTTTTACACAAAATATTGCAAAAAAAACCTTTTTGCTTAAAAACTTTCCAAATAACTTTATTTTTAATCATATAATATTGCATATTTTTATTTGAATTTTTGATCTTTTAAATTAAGTATGTAATATGTTTAGAGCAAATCTGATGTCATACAAAACATTA
This sequence comes from Parotocinclus spilosoma, assembly GCA_033117975.1. NCBI lineage: Eukaryota > Metazoa > Chordata > Actinopteri > Siluriformes > Loricariidae > Parotocinclus > Parotocinclus spilosoma. The sequence continues at coordinate 3,865,401 of JAVSBV010000029.1, read as the reverse complement.
ATTTAATTAACATAATAATAATAATAATAATAAAAAAAACAGAACATTTCTGCTTTTCTTTTCTATTAAAAGGAGAGACATTTTCTGTTCCTGGCAGCTTGTTCTGAGGACTTGTTACAGGCATACAAAACAGCGCTTTTCCAATCATCACATATTTCTCTTCAAAACTGCTGATATCAGCATGCTGTTTACAATGCAAAGAAAGCAAATCCTTTGTAAGCATTTTCCGCATGATCGTCACACTTTTGTTATCCTGACAATGGAAATATTCAATAACAGAGGAACAGCCAAATCTCCACCAGGGCTTAAACCTATCCATCCCAAAACCTGCTATTGACAACACTGTGATTATGGCTTTGTGCAGGGTCCATGTATGGCTAAGATCATATCAATCATACAAGCTTAGTCAACTGTTTCTGCACTCTGGGGTCAGTTTATGTCTGCTGTAGTATGTTCCAGAGAGAGGGAGGTGGCTTTTTTTGCTGAAGCATATCCAGCGTATCTACAGTACTGAGTATTAAAATATAAAATATGGACTATTAATTGTATTTTTCAATTGCTCATACACTCAACTTCTATAAATGCTAAATCCCATTCAGAGGGCCAAGGTCTATCTGGCAGCAGAGGGCACAAGAAAGGAACCGCCCCTGGACATGCCGGTCCATCATGTGGCAAAAACACACGTATACAAACATGCATGAGTTCACTGGGATAGGTGACAGAGCCCCTCTAAAGCATGCAGACGAAGCAAAAAACTTTTGGTAATTACTTGTTATTAAAACAGTTTCTTTTTTCCCATTTTGAAAGTGGCCTGCTGTTTTATCTGAGAGTTAATTATAATATAAATTTTACAAATAATGTTTAAGGTAGAATAATTTCAAGAGCAATTAACATATGTGAATCTCTAAATCCTTCACAAAATACGCACATCAGCACAGCATTCACATGTGTACATTTATTTAATAAATAAATAACAAACTCACCACAAAAATTAATTCAATGAAAATGTTTTTCTCAGGTCAACTCAGACGAGTATTTTCAACAGAAGTTAGCGATGTAGCCTAGTATTTGGTGCTTTTATGTTACATTTCAACTTAATCACTCCAGCATGCTTACAGACTTATAAGGTTTAAAAGTGTTCTTTGATTTTCTGTTTCATAATCTGTATAGCATACAACTACTATACTGAATATATACTACTACTATACCATATACTATACTACTACTACTACTACTACTACTATACTGTGTGTATATATATTTATATTTGCCTTTTTATGTCATTTAAACGATTGGTGAAACCCTGTTTGACTTCCATTGAAGGGTGATAAGGAGAAACAAAAGTGTGTTTATGTGTACATGTGTGTATGGTGGGTGGGTGGGGGGCAGTGTGTTAAATGGCCTGATTAGATTATGACAGCTGGTACTCGGTGGGAGAGAAGGGGCTCGACATGAGATATGATCTCCAAATGCAGCCCTTATGGAAGTAAGATATCAACTTTGGATTTTGATAATGAAACATTGTTTCTTTGCTTGTTAATAATTAGTTGTAGTTGTTAATATAGCTTTATAATTTTGCACCATAAAACCATCAACTATGTATATCCATGCTTGAGTTTATTCAGACAATTCACTGGGCATTAGATGAATTAATTTTGAATATATTACATGTTTACAGCAGGGAAACATCATATTACACATACCATTCCTAATCCTAATCCTGTTCATTCAAAATCAAACCTGGTGGTATTTTTATTATGGTAATTTAATATGAGGTTAGTATGCTAAACATTGAATGTACGTTATATACTTTACGGACAAAAAATAAGCCATCTTGCATGTTTAAGTTGTTAGTAACTTGCATTGCAGGGGGATGATTGGGCTATATATACCTGTAAGGTGTGTGACCAAATATATTGAATATAAGTGTACAATGCATTGACTTTCTCTTTTGATTTGTGGAAAATGGGTTGCAAAGCAGCTGTTAATTATTTATAAAAATGAGTGATTGCATTTATTGTGCCAAAGCCCTGTGCACTGAGCATATGACATATGCAGTGACAACAATCCAAGTCTAAATCAAAATTATATAAATTTTTTAAGGTATTACATGCTGATAGATATGTTCCATTCACAGGTATCTGCATTTTT
>JAVSBV010000029.1:3845501-3858259 GCA_033117975.1 Parotocinclus spilosoma | reverse complement strand
ACAGTCTCTGGAATGGTTCTGAACTTCACGGTGCTGGCAACAGCAGCAAATTTTACGTCACTTTCTATCAGTTCGCCCCCTTTATTTTAATAATGAAAAACTAAGAACCACTCGAGTAACAGTTCCTTCCGTGTGGAAACGCCAATGCTTTCCTCAGTAAGTTGATGAGTAAACAAAAGTGAGTTTACTGAGATTGTTTCAGTAAATGAGTGGGAATGTGTGCTAATGAGGGTGTGAGTGAGTTTTAGTGAGAGTGCATAAATCAATAAATACACGTGACTAAGTGAATAAAATTCTAAAAAGTAAAAAGAAAGACTAATAAGTTTGATTAGTAATTGATTGGAATACATGGTTGACTGAGTGAAGTGGCTAATGTAAGTGATTGACTAAACGAATTAACATCTTTTCCAGAGAGGTCCATGCATTTTTGCATTGCTCAAGGAAATAGAAAACTAGCTCCAGAAAAAAGTTAAGACTGAAAAATGTAAATCCTTTCCCATATTTTTAAACAATGGGTATGTACACCTGTTAAGCCTACCGAAACCTTTTTTTCAGGTAGTTTTTAATAGACATTGACATTATTTTAAATTGATACCTGTTGGCAATATGTAATATTCATCTCTCATTTGATAATATACATTTTAAAATATAAGATAAAGATATTTTCTGAATTAATTCTGGCCTCTCCTTAACTGGTACTGCGGCACCATTTAAGCCTATGTGTGTTGAAATAAGCCCACATGACGAACCCACATGTATTTACTAACAAAATATAAATTTTGATTATTTTCAGAGAAACAGCAACTTATTTATTTAGCAACACGTATTCAAAAAGCTAAGTATTAAACAAATGCCCTTCATTAATGTTTGCTCTGTCTTCCATCACCTGAGCCCATCACCCTTAACATATAAAACATTTAATACAGGACAGTTTATGAACTGATTCTAATTTAATTTCATGCAGTTATTTTTATTAGATAACTGATTTTATTCCCTTTAGTTGTTTTTGTAGTGGGCCCACAATGTCCACAATGATTGGTAAAATTAGAAATAACGGCAAGCTCCTCATACATTTAGCAGACGACCTTATCCAGAGCGAATTACAATTAATACAAATAGTTTGTGCTGGCTGTAGATAGCATGCCACATTTATAGCACGGTACCATTTAAGGCCAATTTAAAAAAGCAAGAATAGTTTGTGTCATATTTATTTGTAGACTAATGTCAAATGAATCTAACAACATACTTAAGATGCTTATTTAACAGTGGATGTAATAGCAGAAGAGTGAAGATGTCTGAGATGTCCAAAAATATCAAGACTTTGTGAGAGGTCCCCTGAGACTGTATGCACACAGCAGAGCTGACACAACATTGACAAATGTGATTGGTGGTCAAAAAATGAATTAAAAATTCCAACTTGCTGGATTGTTTAAACTAATGATTAGCACAAAATATTAATCTATTTGTATTTGTTTTGAATTCAAAGCTGAAAGTGAACTTTAAGTCCACATGGGCTTAATTGTTATAGTTACCTTCATTTTCTCACAAATTTTTCCACCTTTGCTCCTCAAATGCTCAAATGCTGCTTTTGTACCAAATTATAACAAGAAACATTTCTTTGAAATAACGCCATTATTTAGTTTCTTTGTTTGTTTTGTTACGTCATAACTAGCTGGCGTAGCTAGCATAATTAGTTGAGAAATATCTCAGGTTCATACTGTCTGCCAAAAGTAAAAAGTCTATGTAAGGTAAGCTGCGTTGTGTTTTTTTTAAATCTGCATGTTCCATACCACCCCAATTCTTTTGTAAATCTTCTGTATGACCATATATGCCCAAGCGAATCTTCCAATGCTTGTTCTCTTGTTTAAGCAGAAGTAGTGTGCTAAGAACAGACCAGTCTATTTTTAGTCGCAGTTGTTATGGCAATTATTCTTTAATATAACCTAGCATTTTGTCAGTGTGTGCATAAGGAGGGGGCACAGTGAATTAAATTAGCTCTCTTTGGATCTGTCTGATCAAAAGCCACAGGGTCAAGCACATTGATCAGGTTAACACATTAAGCACAGAAAGGCAGAAATTGATTTACACACAAACATGAAGACAATATTTGCATATGATGAAGGCTGAGGTACTGTGAGTACATGCTCACCCTCCTTTAATGTAGTCCAAAAAAGTGACCTCAACATCGATAAGGCATGACAACAGTGTCACCTGTAGAAAAGAAAATTTGGTAACACTTCCTATTTACAGTCTTTAAATACGGCATTACACTTTCACTAAGCAATGCAGAATTGCATCGTAAACGTTCTATAAATATTCATAGCTGGTGTGTCGCTCACTGAAAACATGCATGAGCTACATGATCATGTATGAATGTTAATATCCAGCTTAAGAAGGCGTGGTGCATTGCTTATGAAGATGTAACGCAGGACCTTCAATAAGAAGTCTTACCAATAATTACATTTGTTAGAACTCTGAAGTAAGCTGTGGTCTTAACCAAAAAACACCAGAAACAATTTATTCTTCTAAAAAGGCATAAAAGATGTAGATGAATGCACTCACGGTTCCAGAGTTCAGGTATTTCTTTTTTTTCTTCTTTTTCTTCATGTTTACTACCTGAAGAAGAACACCTGGCATTCAGTCCTCATGCCATATGACTAGCACTAATGAAGGTTGCTGTGTACAAACATATAAAAATGCTAATTCTTCAGATTCTTCTAAAGCAGATGTCTGAGGAAGATCGCTAAGAGCAGTGTCAGCCAAATCTCCTAGTACTGTTTAGTACATTAGTTTGTCCTTGTAACATACAGTGCCCCTGACACAGTATCTTCTGCAGAACCTACTTGAAGTAGTAAGAGCTCAGTAGTACTAGGTAAGATTTATGATCTTGTCAATTGACCATAAAGAAAAGTCCAAACCTTTATTTGTAATGTTAAACTATAAAAGCAGCTATCACAGTACTATATTGTGCTAAACATGTAAAAAATAGTCCATCTGATTCCATAAAATTTTATTGAATTTTAAACGTTTCACCTAGGAAAATGTGCAACTGATACAAATGTAGTCACACAGCAGTATTCAAATTTCTTTTTATTTATTTAATGGTTAAAAGTGCAACTAAAAAAGTTACTAAAACAGATGTGTTGAAACATCTGTCATCACGTTTTTCGTATAATACTATGTGGCATTCTTAATGTTTTACGATCACAGACTTGTTTATTGCAATATATAATACAAATCAGAGAATGGCATTCTAAGGCATTTTAATGTTTACAAAAATGAGAGGATATTTTTAAATGAAATTCTCCATCCATCCAATATTTTTTCCAGCCATACACTCATCCATTTCTCCATCCACCAAGCTACTCTGTTAATTAAACCCAGATAAAAAAAATTTCTTACCCCCTTTACCAAGGTTGACAAAAATTATGTGTGGCTGTGTGACTCACCTCCCAAACACTGAACTGAGACTGGCCTTTGCACAGTTCCCTGTAGCTAGTCTTGAACTCTCCAATGTAGTCATGCCTATGAAAACAACCTTTTTATTAATGCACTGATAGCCAGAGCACTATTATACAGTATTAACTATTCATCTTGACTAAATTCATTTTAGAGTGTTTTTTTCTTACCCTCCATCTCTGTCCCAGTCATACACCTCAACCTTTATTGCTCTGTTGAAATCAGGCAGTTTAATTAATTAACACAGTTTGAATGAACTTATCAAAAATTAGAAATGACCTTTTCACACTTTGCGTGATAGGTAAATTGTGACATTGTGAATGAAGACCAGTGTAAAAGCACTCATATGGATATGTTGATATTGTAGTGGGTATAAGCACACTGTCACTGCTTGGTTCAGTATATTTTACCAACCAACCATATTTAAACAAGCAGTTTGGTCATAAACTGTCAAATAATGTACTCTAGCCACCATTGTATGGTGTGAATCCTTACAAAGTTGGCAGTTTTCAAATACTGACACAATCTAGTCAGTCACTGATAAACATGCCTTTTTCATAGTTGCTCAGATTGCGCTAAATTTCCCATTTTAATGTGGATTTACTTAAGTTTATTCTGCACTCTGGGGTCATGTGCCTAATTTCCATACAGGGAATTTGTCTCCAATCCATACTGATTTTGACCTTTCAGAAGCTTTACATGATTAGAAAACTAACCTGTCATAGTCTCCATTGCACAGTGCTCTAACAGGGATTTTGAAGGCTTGCCACACAGGATCCAACGTGTTCTTTACCACTTCAGTCTTATGGCAAATGGTGTACCTGTTCAACCATATTAACATATCAACCATAATAATAATAATTATTATGTTCAGCTTCTTTTCTGTACATTGTACAATTGCTTGATGTTAATCATACTTGAGTACCAGTGAAAACAGTATTTAAAACTTACGTTCCATCTTCGTTGCTGCGTGAAAAGACAAGGAATGGGTCTGATTTGCCAAAAAAGTCCTTCTTGTCCAGGTTGTTCCCACAAAACTGCAGCAATACCGACTCCTAAAAAACAGAATATAAACAGCTGCCGCTTAGTCTGATTTCTCTTTGGTGAAATATGTTTAAGCATGTCAGTGTGTATTCAAGTATGTTGTAGACACATTGTTTAACATAATTGTTTATGGAGCACAAATGTAAAGACTTGGTATATTATAAATGAAAAGAGAAGAGGAAAAACAAGTAAAACAATAAGATAAATGAAAATAGGAAGGACTTACACGACAGTTACCAAGTTCCTCTGCTTTTATAATGATAGTCCCACAGTTTTTACCAGGGATCCCCCTATAAAACACAAGTTAGTTTGTGTCAGAGAATGATAGTAATTTTTCAGCATATGCAACAAGTTCAGCATCATAAGGTTAATATATACTAGAAGGCAATTACATACATGGTGTTAAACATTATTCTATGATGAAATCACATTGAATTAATTCTTAATTAAAATCTTCAGCCCCTTTTCCCTATGATGCAGGATATATGGCACAACATATAGTATTTATACTACAGTGTTTCCTTGTATATAAATGAAAATCAGTGAAGTAGGGACGCTATATTTATTTAAGTATTTATACACTGTTTTACTGTTATACAGAACGTTTGGGTGGCATTGTAGGGCTTGAATGAATTCTGTCTATATTGAAACTTTTATAAACAGCGAACACAACACCACAGACAAAAACTTGTCATGTCGGCAAGTAGCGACTCAGGCGGGCGATGCTCTAGTCTTACGTTTTTGGTGAGTATTCATCCGCTGAGTAAATCCGCTATTTAATAGTAATATTTTATGATTTATAACATTCCTTTATTATTAGAATTAATATTTTAAATATATTTTTAAATAAATTTTGTGATTTTTTAAATGTAAATGTTCATCAAATACATTTATATGTTAACTATACCACACGTTTATTTTTTCCATTAATATTTTTTTTAAAACCCGCGATGCACCGAGTCTGCGAAAGGTGAACCGCGAAGTGGCAAGGGAACACTGTATATACTATATCCCTTTCCAAGATCTATGATCTCTTACCCTTAAATATAACGTGTATTCTGTGAACTACAGTTGAGGATTTGTGACAAAACAGAAAGAATGATTAAAGGATCACAAAAAATAAATAATACAAATAAAAAACTGATGCCAATGGTTGCTTTAGTATTGCCAAGTAGCAATATATGGATGATGAAATAGGGAATAGGTCAAAATTGATGGATAATTGAAGCAAGTCCTTTAATCTGGTTTGGATCTGCCCTTGTCCATTTGATGCAGAGAAATAGGAGAAAGGAGGCACTTTCATAAATTAACTTGCATAGACCTCTGTAAGAAGGAGAGTGAGGAAGAGAGACAGAGAGATGCAGTAGAGCAAAACACAATGCTGTCTCCTCTTGACTTTAATGGTTGTGATTCAAAGTTACTCAAGCAAAAAACCTGTGGTTTTAACTTTATCAGTAACCAACCTGTGTAGATGTAAATGAATAATAGTAAAATCTATGCTGTATAAACCGTGCTGTATAAAATCAGGAATAAGTTAAATACATAAAATACTTTTAGATATTCAAGGCAGCAAAACAATACAAAAGTACTAAGGTTCTTATTAATCCAGATTATAACAAACTAGGGATAGGGATAAATATGGATAATGAACCTATTCAACTTTCCATATAAGTGTGCATCTTGCAAACAGTCAGCAGAGCACATCACACAAAGTTTAAAAGAACTGAGAGGTGACAAATACCTACAAAAAAACTTTCACCTAAAAATGCTACGGTAAACACTGAAAATACATTACGTATATTTGTCATGAGGTGACAATTCTGGTCTGCTTATGCTACTCATTTCTAATGTATAAATGAGAGATGCACCACCTGCAATTTATTGGGCAATTCCTATTTCTGATTTTTAAATATATGACCGACTCAAACGTTCTTTGCTTAGGAAGAATGTGTATATCAACAATTTTAATTTGATTCATTCTGTGATTAGGTTGATAGTCAGACATTAAAATGAACAGGAACAAACATTTATGGGATACTACAAACTTTAAAAACAATGTAAAACAGAGATGGGGTTACTTTCATAAGGAAGAGTTTGAGCAGATGAAAGACCAATTATGACTTGTGGTGCCACATACAAATACTTAAAAATAAAAATTCCCCATATAAAATATCTCTTAATTTATGTATGCAGTTTAGATAAAATGCTAGTTTTACTGAATTACTATTAGTATTATCTCACTGGCTGATTAAATGAATGAATGTATACATAAACAATTTGAGTACATAATAAATTATTATATTAGCAAGTTTAAATCTGGTACCACAGAGTTAAGATGTTCAGAGATTTGGATAGAATGAATGGTAACAATGAATTGATAGATGGATGAATTGATTTAGCTAATTACCTACTCAATTAATTAAATTTCAAATAAGCAAATAAATACAACCAATTAAAAAGACTGATTGACTGACTAACAGATAGACAGAAACACTGAATAACTGAAGGAATGTATTCCCATAATTCTGGTCTGAATACATTTCAGTGTTGTGATGTAATTCAGTGAATGAATGAACAAATGATAAAGGATGAAGAAGAATAATAAAATAATAGATGAATGACTACGAGTATTCAGAGTATTCTCTGAGCTACTGACTGAAGCATTCTACAGTTACATAACTTTCAGAGAAACAAGCACATTCTTACATCATCACGCAGTGGTGCCCAAATGTGTCACTATAGACTCAGCCTCGAGTTCATTCATCTATTGAGTCAGGGTTTAAGAACTCATACATACACATACACACACTGAAGTGCTGGAAATATACACACACTTTCACTGTCAGACCAAAACATTGGTAATTTACAGTATACACTAGATGTGGACATTTGAAAACTACACAAACAATATTTTTTAACTCACCACTTGACAAAATGAATCATAACTCCGATTAAACTTAACAACAGCTGAACTAAAATGGTGGAGTAAAAATCACACTCACATGAGTTGTCTCTCCATACGACTACCTGGAGAGCCAATCACTTCTCCTAGAGTACAATACATGTGGCCCAAGAAGTCCTGAAAACACACACATACCCACAAGGTAGGGCACAAAACAGTACAACAGCATGTCACAATGTTATGGGTTTAAACATGTTAGCAGGCTGTTGTTCTCAAGTTAAAAATAGCATGGCATAGCCATGTGCCAGACATTACCTTTAGTGGCAGTATATGAAACCTACCACACACATTAATTTCACATAGTGTTATGTATTATTAGTACTGTGTTGTAGTCTTGTATCACTATGTAGTACCTGTAAAACATGGAGGAACGTTAATTCGTTTCACTTTGTCATGTGGTTATTAAACTTGAACAAGGAGTTGGTTAGGACATACTCTAGTTTGACACTTAAATTATGTACTTTTACTAGATTCCTTAGATATGTATATAGGAACAAAGTTATATACCATATTTTATAGTTAACGTTAAAGTTATAAATTGCGTAATGTATCAAATCTGACTTTAGGACAGTTTGTCAGAATGGTACATATTTGATATAAATTTTATCATTTGATGTTAACATGTAAAATGAAAAAGGCTAATAACCTGCAATCTAATTGCTATGTGCATACACTGATTGTTGTATTTGTATATATATCCTTGTTTCTACACAATTAATAAATTCTAGTCAATTAAACAGTCTCACGTATATAAGTATGTAAACACACTTTGTAGTTCTACAGTTACAGACTGTAGTCCACTGGTTTCTTTACATACTTTATTAGTCCTTTTTACTATCTTTTTTCAGGACTATTTGGGCGTTTTTTAGCACTGCAGTAACAATGTTGTGCTGGTATAAATGGATCAGGCACAGCTGTGCTGCTGGAGGTTTTAAAGATGTCAGTGTCACTGTTGAACGAAAAATATTCCACCTACCAAAAATGTCCAGCCACCAGCATCCTTGTGAGCACTGATAAAGATAGTATCTGATCTGTGGTAATCCTCTGCGGGTCCTGGCCATTGGAGAACAGAGTAAAGAGGACCAACAGTGTATGTAGAAAAACAGTACTACAGTCTGTAATTGTAGAACTACAAAGTGTTTCAATACGTTAAGTGAAACTGATCAATAGGACAATGTGAGTGTAGAAACAAGGAGATGGTCAAAATGTTATGCCTGATCTGTGTATATTACAATATGTATAATTTTATTTTTAATCTATTTCCGTCTATATTCTATAAATCATTTTGGATAAAAGCACATCTCAGAAGAACAAATGGAAATGGAAATAGGACAACACAACTTGCCCTATTACACTTTCTCTTATATCAAACATGCCAGCAGGCTCATCTTCTCCACTTGCGGATGCTCATTGCATTTGAGATTAATTGCCACTCACATGGGACTTTCTGAGGCTAATGGGTTCCGTTCATCTAGATAATTATTCAAGATCACTACTTCATTATCTCAATCTTTCCAACAACTGATGAAGCGCATTAGTCTTTGATTGCGGATGTGTAACGGCAGAATGTAGAACGCTCTGCAATTATTTCCACTGAGTCAGCTCGTACTGAACAGTTCTGCTCCGCTCAGGGGGAACAGAAACTCGGCAGGTAAAGCTGCTCTCCCTGAGGACAGACCGCTCATAGTGCAAAAACAGTACAGAGAGAAAGGGTTTAAGAGTCCACAATGCTTTCATATAGCGTCAGATTTAGAATTGGCCTACATGCAAGTGTGTTATTTAAAGACACAGTTTAAAAAACAACAGATTAAGGATGATTATACAGTCCAGCTCCTTTCCACCCACACACATAACTTCTCCTCCACTGATGCAAACAGAATGGAGGAACATCCCAGAGGGTGTCTGCTAGTTTACAACACATTGTGAACGTATGCGTGGACTGGGGGCTTCTATTCCTTCAGCTGGCGAAATGCTGTGTTGATTCATTTTTAGTTTGGTTATATTGCTTTCCACTTTAATGTTGGACTATATTGTCATATTTATGTTTGTGCCCTGCGGTGACTGTGCTAACTCATTTTCAATTAGAAAATCAACAAAACATGTAATTTGACCATGGGTGCCCAATCTTTTCCTTAAGAATGCACGACAGAGAGGAAAAGTCTGATACTATCATTAGAGCTTTCAGCATTTGTCAATACCTGATACTGATCAAGTACATGCATCCTTTTAGTAGCCAAGGCAACACTCTTCAAATACCTTATGCAAAGCATGATAGCAGTGGGCTTTAAATGCACAGTGAAAGTGATACATATATAACAACAGGTCACAATTCTAACACCACTAGTAAAAAATAACTATATTTTCCATTAATCACGAATGTAATAAAGTGGTCAGTATAACAATAATGTAATAAGTATGGCAAAGAAAGAAGAAAAAGCCATTTAAAAACATTTCAGAATGTATTATTTATTACTATTTATAATGTTTGATAATGTTCATAAATGCTCAGTGGGATTTAGGTCATGTGACTGGTGCACAAAGTCAATGACAGTCAGTGTTATCAGTGAGCATTGCACTGATACACGTGGATTAGACACCACAATGCTGCTGGAGTTTTAAACAATCTCGTTGTCACTGCTGGAATGAAAATAGTCCGCACACCAAAAATCAACCAGCATTCTGTGAGCAATTATTAAATACTTGAGGATAACTGCACATATGAGCTGCTGTGTCTAAATCGTGAGTAAACAGTGTTTTAAAACTCCAGCAGCACTGCTGTTTTTAATTCAATGATCCATTAAAGCTCAACACACACCATTAGAATGATTCATCACCAAAACAGTATCTGACCTGTGTTGATTCTGTGGGTGTCCTGACCATTAGACAAGCAGAGAAAAGGGGACTAACAAAGTATGTAGAATAACAGGACTAGTCTGTAATTGTAGATCTACAAAGTGCACTGACCACTAAAACGTAAATAAAGAATAAGCTAAATATATATACTACAGAAATACAGTACTGTACACGCAGAAAGGTTTACCAATAAGAAATGAAATATCCCCTGATTTCTGTGAGCAATGTAAGTTAATGGTGACTAAAGACCATGGTTTGAAAAGTACAATTTAGTCTGCAAGCAACACCTCTTTGATGTGACACATAATGCTTATAATTTATACATCACTTCGTGTAATTATCAATCTGACCAAAAAATCAGGATTTGCAGAATTAAATGGTATTTGTAACTCTACTGGAACAACACCACTGAATGAAATGGAGGCACTAAAAGGAAAGGCACTAATGCTAAACCCTTTCGCCAGTTCTTACAACATAATCTATGGCAATGCTGATCAGGGTCTGGTAACGGTCTGACATTCCTTATAGATTAACTCACCAGACCAGACAAAGCTGATCTCCCAAGAAAAACAAAAACTGAATCATTAAATCTCTTTTAAAATGTTACACTAGTTCCTAGATCTGACTTAAACTCATCCCACACTCATTAATCTGAAACTTTACACAGATATGACCCTAATTAACACAACTACCTGTGCAGGCAAAGGATGTACAGTATAAGATAGCATCATTCACTTACATGTTTGGACAGGTTTTCACTCTTCGAGTCGAGGTCAAACCTGAAGAGAAAGACAGGAAATTCAGACAGGAATCTCAGTTAAAGGACCTTGTTTCCAGAATATTCTCATCACTACTAATAGTGTATCGTATATGTGTAAGCCTGACTGCTTATGTATTCTAAGTACTGAAGCACCAAAAAGATTCATTCTTTGACAGAACCCAAACCCAAAAGGTGCATCACATTTTCTTTAGAGTATTGCATAATAAAAACAAATACTCATATTGCTAATTCCTCATGTAAACAGTGATTGTAAGGCTTGCCTAATATATCTGGATATTAAATTATTCCACACAATTGATCTTTTCACTGTCCAACTGCAGCTACTCAAAATACTGTTCATCTAAAAAGATGGAAATTTTAAATTACCCTCTAATGTATATTACCAATAAAATTATTGAGAATGTTCATTTGAGTTTCTCACTGCCTCACTACCCATGCCCCTGGCCCAGCCTAGTGCTACAAGATTTTACTGATAGGGTTTTGTTCTCTTCCAATAATTATATAATTTTTTTAATACGACTCTCAAAAACAGAATCCAGACTGAGATGTAGGCAGAAGTGAATGTGGACATGAATGCAGAATGTGTCACACTGTCAGAGTGTTCTGAGTTCTAGTCTTTTTTCTCCAAGTTTTCATTTGCTTGCTATCTATGGCCCAGTATGACAAGACCATTTATCCTTTCAAAATACATGTCTGTACTTTTCTGTTGTATAAAGACTGAATGATTGCAACCCAATATTTGTGGCTAAAATTTCATAGTATCTCTAATACTTCATAAGCAGATTTTAGTAACAGTAATCAAGTATGAATTTTAAACCCATTTATAAAGTTGAAATGAAAAGCCTTGCCAAAATAAGGTTGCCACCTGGATTTAACTAAAGAAATAGGAAAGAGCCACCCTTTGGAAAATGAATTCAAACTTTAAAACCAAGTTAATTACCTGCTCTCTGACAATGATAAAAGTATGCTTTCATGGATGGATATTTTGAACTCCAGTCACCTACCAACTCTGAATACAGCTCTGGGTAACAGCCATTCTAAGTAATTGTTGCAAACAATTATGAAAATGTGAAAAAGAATAAAATGGCAAGCTTTTGTCATTATTTAGCTTAAACCAGTGGCTACAAAACACAGCTATGAATATTAATGGGAAGGGGAGTGTAAAAGGCAGAAGACTTTGACAACTTTGACTGGTGACTTCTGCTTTATACCAGACAGACAGGGCCCACAGTGAAGAGACAAAGAGTAGGAGTTATTAAAAAGTAGGGAGGAGATGGGAAGTTGGACAGTTGTAAATACACAGCAAGTTATATAGTAGGGAGGTGGACTTTCAATCATCATTCTTCATCTCTGTCATGGTTTATATTAGGCAACTGAATGCACATAATATAATATAATATAATATAATATAATATAATATAATATAATATAATATAATATAATATAATATAATAGTAGGTTATGTATGTGTGGTTTTTATTATCAGTAAGATAAATTTGTATCTAAGCACAATTAATGTGATGGTGGGCAATTATCATTCAAAAAGCAACCTAAAGATTAGTGGTTATGTTTGGTACAATTGCTGATTACACTGGTTAACAGCCAAAATGTTTCGGGCATCAAACCAGTTGTTCTTAACTAATTTTGGGGTGCTGAGAT
>JAVSBV010000029.1:3827070-3839850 GCA_033117975.1 Parotocinclus spilosoma | reverse complement strand
ACAATTTGGAATAAGGCTGTAACATAACAAAATGTGGAAAAAGTGAAGCACTGTGAATACTTTCCGGATGCACTGTATGGTACTATATACTATGGTTTTCTTTGTGCATTTCAGGTTTTCGTGCACCAGAGGTTGCTCGTGGTAATGTGATCTATAATGTTCAAGCAGATGTTTTCTCATTTGGCCTGCTGCTGTATGATCTTTTAACCTGTGGTGAGAGAATTTCAGATGGTGTAAAGTTTCCCAGCGAGTTTGATGAAATAGCTGTGCAGGGAAAGCTACCAGGTAAGTGTCTATGATGAAGCTTGGATTGGGTTTTCCAGCCCTTACTCAACTCAAATGTCGTTGTTGCCACTCTTATAGACCCAGTGAAACACTACAAATGCTCTCCATGGCCTGGATTTCAAAGCCTGATGAGAGATTGCCTGAAGGAAAACCCAGAGAGCAGACCCACCTCTGCACAAGTACTGCACTAAGAGATCAACACCAAACTTAATTCCTGTTTCTTCATGCTGTTGGTGTGATTTTCATGGCTTGCATTGATCTGTCTGTCTTTCTGTAGGTGTTTGACCGTTTGAACTCAGGAGAGATACTGTGTCTGATTAGTGAGTTGACTGTGCGTGGGCTGTCTAGTGAGTGTTTTACTGTATCCTGTAGCAGTGGAGGTCTGGATGAAGATATAAATAGGAGTGCAGGGGCTCGAGTCTGGATGGGAGGGGGTAGTAGTAGCCAGAGGCTCGGCTCAGTCACCCATGTTGATGTTAAGACAGAGCAAAGTTTTACACTGGTAATTTTCTTCAATGTCTAAATATATTGTGACCGTTAACTCGATGAACAGCATTTTAGCATTTTTTTTTTTTTACTGAATACAGTATATTAACTAGTGAGGCATAAGATAGTGCTTGTATACTTATGTAACACTGTATAATATGTAGCACTGTTAATGTTGAGTGCCTTGTTTTGATCATTCCTACACCAACTCCTAACATTATCAGTTCAAGATCTTGGGCTAAAGGCTAATTGTACTAGCTTGAAGTAATGTGGTTTTTTTAATGATGTCTAAGCTGACATTAATAAGTATGTCATTAAATTTGCAAAAAACATGCCTTAAGAGTGCATATATTCACTGCATGACACAGTCAGGTGGACTAGGCTACTACACATGAGAACCGAGTGCATACTAGCACCAAAAGTCAAGCTACAGTTCTACCTAAAAGAGCATGACTATAGTATTTACTGGATGTGCCTCAGCCTTACTCACATGATTGAGGTTTGGCTTTGAAAAGGTGTCTCTCCAGACTTTTTTTAATTGCTTGTTCCTCGGATGTCCCTACTTAGAAATCTACTGAGGAGGAAGGAAAAAATAAATCTTTATTTTTTAGCACTTACAATTTCTCGAGGACTATATGAAATCAATACAAGGAAGGAGGAAGAAATAAAAAATGTTTTGTTTTTTAATTTAAAAATAAAATGTATTTAACCTACAATTAAATTAAAGTGATTTTTTTTTTATTTCAACCATTGGTGCTGCGGTGATCCGAGATATACCACAAAAAAAATTTTTTTTTGTATTCTTTAAATATGATCGCCGGCGGATCCGCAAAACAAGCTTCTAAGTAGAGTAGTGTCCATAATAGGCTGCATTTAGATTTTGGTTAAACTGTGCATAGCTAGTCTTATTTAATAGATATATGTGCATTTATACTTTACAGGAGATTGACAAAAGTCCTGTCCTCTGCCTCCTGACTGTTAGAGTACCTGGAGAGGCCCATGAATGGCTGGTTGCTGGAACACAGAATGGGTCACTTGTGGTTGTGGACACAAGGAATGTTAAGGTTTTGCACTGTTTACAGAGCGTAAAGGACGCAGTGACATCATTGTTCTTCCATACCCCTCTTCAACGCAGGTGTCAAATTATATCTGCTGTTATGGACAGAGGCTGGCATAGTTATCATTTTTAAATGTTTTACATCAAATGTTTTGTTATTGTCAGCTTGAAGAGATACCTGTTAGTAGGAACAGCAGATGGAACTCTTGTTATCTATGAAGACACAGCCATCAAGGTGGCATTTTTTTGAATTTATGTTTAAAATTGTTTTCGTAGTTTATGTAATAAAAATAATAATTTACTTCATTTGGAAAGTAGGAAGGACGGTAGCAGTGGTCTGTCTGTTTGTTTGACTTTTTTTTTTTCTTTAATCTTTTACAACCCAGTGTGCAGACGCTAAACCGGTGAAAGTGTTGCAGGTTGGAACTGTGGACACGCCATTGATGTGTCTGGCTCCATCAGGTCATTATCAGGACCGTACCACTTTGTGGGCTGGCTGTGGTTCGAGAGTGTTGTCTTTAACTCTAGACTACAACATCTCCAAGAGCATAAACACCAATTTTGTGCTGCATCGGTTAGTATCTATAGAGCTTCCTCTTCTGCTAAATTTGCATGCATGTTTAAAATAACTTGCGTAGTAGTAGTATGGATTTTGTTACTGACCTTCAGCTACCTCATGTGGTGAGAGTTTATTTGTTTTTTATTATTATCATTATTATTTGCTTGTTTTACTATTTTTTCAGGAGCAGAAGTCAGCATCGGATGGTCAGCAGTGAGGCATGCATCTCTCGCCTGGTAGTGGAAAAATATGTGTATCTGAGTAAAAATGGAGGACATGGTGTAGAGGTGTGGGATAAGAAGAGTGGAAAGATGATTGACTTCATTGACTGTATTGAGTTACTCAGGTGACCACACATACAAAGAGTATTTGATACACTGTCGATTTTGCAAGGTTTCCAATCTACAAAGAATGAAGAGGTCTGTAATTTTTATCAAAGATACACCTTAACTGTGAGAGACAGACTCTAAAACAAAAATAATAAATTTGCATTTTATTGCATAAAATAAGTATTTTATCTTTTATCACCTACCGACCAGCACAAATTCTGGCTCTCACAGACATAAGTTTTTCTTTAATAAGCTCTTCTATTCTGAACTCATTCATTTTTTTAAAATTGCACACATTTTAACTTGTTATCTGTATTAAAGACACCTGCCCCCACACACTGCATCATATTGAAGGGTGGATGTATGGGGTCATGTATCATGAGATTTTGGCCATCAACCCCCTTTCCTCATTAAGAGCATTAAACATGGATCATGGCTGGATTTTTCAGCATATCAATGACCCAAAACACACAGTCAGGGCAACTAAGGAGTGGCTCCGTAACAAACATATCAAGGTCCTGCAGTGGCCTAGCCAGTCTCCAGATCTGAAAACAATAGAACATTTTTGGATGGAGCTGAAACTCAATGATCCCCAGTGACAGCCCTAAAACCTGAAAGATCTGTAGAAGATTTGTATGGAGGAGTGGGCCAAAATCATGGTCAACATCTACTGAAACATCTGGCCTCTGCAATAAGGCTGCAGGTTTCTGTACCAAATATAAAGTTCTTAAAAAAGGTGTTTTTCTATAGTATCAAATACTTATTTTACGCAATAAAATGCAAATTAATTATTTTTAAAAATCATATAATGTATTTTTTCTGGATTTCTTTTGGGATTATTTATCTCACAGTTGAAGTTTACCTATAATAAAAAATTGCAGACCTCTCCATTCTTTGTAGGTGGGAAAATATGCAAAATTGTAAGTGTATCAAATAAGTACACATTAAATATACTAAATGTCAGTTTGCAGTAATGCATCTCTAATTGTATGCACGTTTATACAGGTCCAGCAGAAAAACCAAAGCTGTTCCCACAGAGCTGGAGTCCACATGGGCTCGAGTGAAGGCTCTTCTGGCGCATAACAGCACGTTGTGGATCGGAACCAGAGCAGGACATATTCTGCTGGTGGATTTGTCTACACGCCAGCTTCTGCAGGCCATAAGCCTTGGCTGCCAGTCAGTGCGCAGTATGGCCTCTGTCCTGATTGGTAAATACAATTTGATATCTGTCTCCTCCTTCATTGAAATGGTAATGTAATTTAAGTGTTAGTCCATTATCGTTTTTGCCTAGTATGCCTAGAAGTTATAGCTTTTGGAACTATAAAATATTTTGTGAACAGGTTCAAGTCATGGACACATGCTTTGTAGTATATGCCTTTCTATCACTGCTTAATTTATGGTCTTAAATACTGTTATACAGGTTTGCCTATAGATCAGTACAGCTATAGTCACTTGCTATAGTTCTGCAAAAGGCCTCTTCACTTTTCTTTCACCAGTAACTGCTATGTTGTATTCACTGTTGCAGAAACGCAAAGACGGAAAAATGTCATTTTGGTGTTAGGCAGACGTACTCGCTTCCCTCGAGATAAAACAAACACTCAGCTAGGTAAGTGCTTATTAGTATTCAATTAAAAATATATATATAAAAATGTGTAAACTATGTAACTGAATGTTTGTGGGCAAATCAAAATTACCTAGCAAACCATGGTGTTTAGTATGGAGTGTTTGCTCATACTGGGCTAAAGCTTTCGCTGTTATCGTTAGTGGAACCAATTGGAGCTACACCTGTGGGTGTACAAAGGATTTCCTTCTGTTTAGAAAGTCTTACACCCACAACACAATAGGCCAAGGCCGTCAGAGCAGCCTAGCACTGCTGGCCATTGAATAAACACTGCTCAAGTCCATGGAAAATACGCCCACTTGGTACAATATCCCTATTAACTACTAACACTGACTATGTTTTTGAAAAAGAACGAAAGGCATACTTTACTTGTAAATAAACTGACAAATTTTATGATGTAAGCTGACAATAAGCTACGCTCTTTGAAATACAAATTTCAACCTTCTTTTACCCTCTTTAAAATGTTAGTTTGCCATATAGTGTATCTACAATATTCCAAAGTTTATTTCCTTTGTGTTTTTATGTGTCTTTGCCAGAGGAGGATTCGGTGCTGATGATGACCAGTAGTACGATGGCTCAGGAAGTAAAGGATCTGAACAGACACTGTGAGCTTAGAGAACAGATTATGAACAAAATGAGAGAACAAGCTTATAACTATATTTCCTAAATTATGCTTACTTCTAGTAAATTCAAGATTGTTGAATTTTTACCACATCACACATTTCAGTGCTATTTCATTTGATACGGAAAAGGGAAGTCACTCTGCTAGTACTAATTTTAACAGAAGAAAATAAAATGCATCTATCCTTTTATTGAATTTGGTAATTAAATTCTATTGACTTTGTGTCTTAATAAGTAAGCAATCAGCATAATTACTTAAGAAGTAAAATAAACTGAACTAAGTCTTTGGAATCGACTCATCAGGTGGGTTCTATCATATCATATCCTTTCATATCATCTTACCCACACTATCCCAATAAACTTGTTTTAAAACCTATCAGATTAGGTTAGCTTAATTTAAACATATCTGCATATTAATAGCTTTTGGAATCAGATCTAAAGCATGTATGACTGTATGAATAATGGCCTAGAGCACAGGTCTTACTTTTCATACATAAATGATAAATAGCAAAGGAAAGCTTAGTGGCTTGTGTTCTTGCATGATAATTAAGGTATAATTCATGCCATAATTCATACTTTACAAGTATCCACATGTAAAACAAACACTACATGCATATCTGAATATTTATTGTGCACACTATTTTCCTTTCCTTATGGAATTCATTATTCTTATGGAACATGATATTTTTTCCCCAAAGGGATGACATTAATATTAATATTTTTGAAAAACTGAACAATAAGCCAGATTAAGATGTACAGTGCTTCAAAAAAGTTTATTTTTTTGTGTGTGTGTTTTGTCAATATAAAGTATATTTCTCTTATGTTATGAGTGAACAAACAAGAAAGACTTGCAGTGATCGAATTACAAGACCCTTTTTTTAAAGAAATATTTCTTATCCTGTTTGTGCTGTTTCTTTGTCATTAAAGCCATGCATTTGATGTAATGAAACCAGTGACTTGTTTGATATTGTCATTTCATGGAACATGCAGCTAAGGGAATGTCTATAAAAGTGGGAAAAATGAAATTTAGATAATGGTATAATGGAGGCTAAAGATTCCATTACAACAATAGTACCCAAAACATTTTAGCTGCAATATATTCATGTGCAACAATTGTTTGTAAAAGTTTGTATTGAGAATACAAATAAATGTGTACTCAATGGTGCAATAACGAAAAACATCCAGTGGACAGAAATGCCTTGTTGTGGAAAGGTTTTCTAGGCACATTTTAGACCTGTTAATGCCAATAATAAATGGTCAACCGATTAAGTACTGTTGCTAACCATATTTATCCCTTAATGGACACAATTTAACCATATTTAAATGACTACTTACAGCATGATAATGTGTATAGTGCTCCTCACTAAGTTTTCCAGTCAATGGTTAATAATAGGACACATTTTTAATTTGGTGGAACAGGAGTCGCATCTTAAAATTGCACCTGAAAATATGCAGATATTACATGATGCAATCTTGACAACAAGGAGCTGAATATCAGAATGTTTCCAGCATCTTGTGGAATCCAAGATGAGGGAATTGGCATTATTATACTGTTTCTAATAAAGTGCTCAGTGTTTTGTTTAATGTACGAGATGGTGTAAGCAATAACATTATAAATATAATGTATTTACTTGTTGTGCCCTGTGCCACTAGCTAGGCATCAGCTTTCCCATGACCCTGACCACAATTATGCGGACAAGATAATTAATGCATGAATGTACTTACTGTATGTACCAAGGCCAATTGTGGATTAAGGTACTTCCAAAGAGGTGTTTTGGGGCATTTCTTAACTTTCCCAGTCTGTTGGTGCCCCTGATCCAATTTTCTTGGAATGTGTTGTAGGTATCTAATTCAAAATAAGTGAATATTTAGAAGAAAAAAAAAAAAGTAATGTTTTTCCTTTTCAACATTAAATATCTTGTCTTTGTATTCAATTGAATATAGGTTAAAAAGGATTTGCAAATCATCATTCTGTCTTAATTTATGTTTTACACAATGTCCCATCATTGGAATTGAGGTTGTAAATTAAGTCTGAGAATAAAATCAATCATTCATTATTTTTGACAACACCCCATGTGCCATAATTACTGGATAGAATTAATACTTTAATACCGTCACCTCCTTTGTTAATTAATACTTTAATACCGTCCCCACACTTTGTGTTCTCCTATGACATTATGATGCTTACAGTCTCTCCAGATCATCCAGGGTCCAAGGGCCTTTGAAAAAAAACCATAAACTTCAAAGACACTCCACCACACCTAACAGTGGGCATCAAGATGGGCTTTTATTGTAATCATCCTTTTTCTAATTCTTTTTTTTAATCACAAAATGCTTAATTGTCTTTTTATATGTCCATAGAAAAGAACATTGATTCAGTCAATGTCCCGGTAGCATAAATTGCTGACAATGATCCTTTTTGTATCAGTTACAATCCTCCTCACTGTGTCAGGGCAAAAAGTAAATAAGTATTTGATTATTTTCCACCTACAATGAATAGAGGTCTGTACATTTTATTGTCAGTACACTTCAAGTGCGAAGTGATATTGTGAAAATGACATTGTATGATTTTCAAATAATTAACTTGCAATTTATTGCATATAATAAGTATTTGATCAACTATCAACCAGCAAGAACCCTGGTTCTCACATATCTTAGATTTTCTATAAGAAGCCCTCCTACTCTGCACTCATTATATTTATTAATTGCACCTGGTTGAACTTGTTAACTGTATAAAAGACACCTGCGCATACACTCAAATAATCACATTCCAAGCTCTCCACCAATCCCAAGACCAAAGAGCTATCTAAGAACACCAGGGATAAAATTGTTGACCTGCACAACTCGGGATGGGCTACAAGACAATAGGAAAGCATCTTGGTGAAATTATAAGGAAATGAAAGAAACACAAGATGACTGTCAATCTTTCTTGCTCTGGAGCTCCATGCAATGTCTCACCTAGTGGGGTAAGGATAATCCTGAGAATGGAATCGGCCCACAACAACACAAAAGGACCTGGTAAATGACCTGGGGAGAGCTGGGACCACAGTGTCAAAGATGACCATTAATAACACACTACACTATAATGGATTCAAATCCTACAGGGCACACAAGATCCCCCTGCTCATGACTGCAAATAATCAGTCTCATTTGATGTTTACCAATGACCATCTGGGTGATCCAGAGGAGGCATGGGAGAAGGTCATATGGTCAGATGAGAGACCAAAATAGAGCTTTTTGGTCTGAACTATGAGTACTCTTCTGTTTCCCCATGTCCTGTGACAAAGAGAATTTGACCTCTCTGTGACCTCATGTATACCCCAACGAAAAGGGAAGTTTACTGCTCCAAAATCCGTAGCGATTCTCAGCCACTTAAACAAGTGAAATAGAAATGGTAAACGTGCTTCTGGTTTATTTCTATGAATATCTCTTGTTACCACTGTGGCACATGTCATTTTTGTTCAAAATACTATAGTTTTTTTATTGTGGTATTCTTTTCAGACTATATTTACAATTACGTATTGGACATGCCATTTTTCAATAAAAGCTATTAAGCCATTTCACAAGAAGCTGGTTTTATTCTTTTAATGCTCTTTAGCAGGAGTTCCAACCTTGCTTACAAAGGTTTAAAACTTGTTATAAACCTAATTGATTCTAAAACTGTGCATTCTAAAACTGCATGTTGTTTTATCACACCTTAAACACGCTTTAATCTGGAGTAGCACTACCCCTTTATGGCCTATAGGTACACACTGTTTTCTGTGATGTATACTTACTCGTGTGTCAGATTTGAATTGCCATAACAAAATCATTGTAGAAACATGCTCGTATGTTTGAATTATATTTATTGTTTTTTTATTGAAATAAAATGTTCAATTTTAACTTTCGCCGAATGTATAGATACCAGTGTTTAAAAACATAAATAAAAAGTATATCTATGTAGCATCAGTAGTTAATATTGAGCAAAGAAAGATTCGAAATCCTCTAGATTTGAGAGTGCAGTGTCAATTTCTAACCTGTAGGGGATGGTGCAAGCTAAGTTCTCCAATCAAAGCAGAGGTACAGTTTTTTTCAGTTAGCCTGGCCAAATCTAATTAAACATAACATTTTTAGCAAATTATTATTAATAATTATTATTTTAACATTACTACAAAAATACTGGCTAAGAAAAAGCAATATTGAGAGTTTGCTTGTTGCTGCAGTGAACTTTTTTTCTTAGAAGATTAGTTGTTAGTTGATAATCTGACTCACCTGTCATTTATCACAAGCCTGAAACCAAGCCCTTAAACCAAGAGTAACAAATATCTGCAGGTACAGATATGCAATATGTAGTTTTGTAAGTCACAAAGTAAATGAGAGAGAAATTTGAAAAAGCAATATATAATGCAAGGGTTGCTATCAGAAATCATTTAACTGGACATCATCTGGTCAACTGCAGTTACTTGGTCAAAGCTTTGAAACAGCAGATGATGCTGCCAGAAAGAAAGGATCTGGAAGCTCAAAGCCACTGCAAGCAGAGCTGACCACTTTCTGAAATGTCCTTTTCTCAAATACAAGAAAAAAAAATGTTAGCAGAACTTGACTTCAGAAAAGAAGATTCTTTGAGATGAAGAATAACCATAATGTTATGCAATTATGTAAATAATCACATAATGTTAATGTTTGATTAAGAGTGGCTCTGCAGAACTATGTGGACTCAGGAATCAATTGCATGGTGATAGTCCACAGCGGGGTCTTTCAAGATCTGGTGAGAAATACAACATAATACATCTCTACTAGTATTTAATTCATTCTTGCTGTTTTCTTAAACAATGAATAGCTTAATATTTTAGGATTTGGTCCATATTTTTACCAGGATTATACATATAGTCACTTTTCTTCCTGGTAACAGTCTGTTCAGAGTAAGTAACTAAGTTAGTTTTGTCATTGGACATATGGAAGCGCAAAACTGTAAAAACCCTACTATGTCTAAAATGTCTTAAAAATCTCTGTAGTCCCTGAGATAGAGACTGTTGGGGTCTCAGCTGTCACTGTACAGAGCACTGGGAATCCTATTGATATTTTCTCTCTCCTGACATCCTCCTTAGCACCTCATTACTGAACTGATATGTCAGTTTCTTCTTGACCTTTTTTACTTCTCCCGTCTTGCCATAGTTGCGCAGGGCTCTCGCCATCTTTTGATAGGTCATTCTCTTGCGGTTGCCCTTCTGCAGGCCCCAGCGACTGGCCAATGTCTCCTTGTGTTTGGAGGAGAACTGAAAGGTGCCTCTCTCTCTGTCCACCCACCATATGCAGTCTTTCATATCCCCGTCTCTGAGCAACTCCAGAAGGAACTGATAGAGACGCATTTTTCTTTTGTTACCTAGAGAACCAGGAAAAAAAAAATCACGTTCACCATTCTGCCTAGTATTTATCCTTAGGTTATCAAATGTTTTAACAAATGTTTTGGAATAGAGTAAAGTAAACTCAGTTCATTAAATCTCTCACATAATTGCACAGATCTCATTTTGAGTATCTCTGATGGGTACCACAAGTGACCTGAACTGCTGGATTGGTGGGGGAATAGGTTTAACAAATATTCATGGTTATGTGAATGTGAATGGTAACTGAATTCTAACAAGTCCTCAGACTTTCATTTAAAAACCTGCCTCCAACATTTTCCCAGTGGTGATTTATGTTGCATAAAGGTACGCATGGTCCCCTTAGCCAATCTGAATTTTTACTGTAGTGGTACAGTGGTCTAATGCACTAGGCTACCATCACGGCGACTTGGGTTTAAGACACTGTGGTGCTTTCCGGGTGGTGTGTGTGTCACATATAGACAAGATTGGCTGTCTTGCAAAGGGAGCCCTATTTCCCAATATAAGGCCAGCACTTTGTAACAGGTAAGGCATGCAGCAGACGAGAGAAAATGACCAACAAAAACAATAACTGTCACCACAAAAATCCTAAGAATATATACAAGCAACGTTCTACAAATTACAGCAAAATGTGGTCAGAACAGGCAGAGGTTGCACCAGAATTGTTAAGAATGGCACGTAAGCGAACACGCGCCAGAGAAAAACCAGTGAGTGTTTTAAGGATCAAAGCAAGCAACAAAGCTAGAAAAGAGTATCAAAACAAGTATCGAAGCAAGCTTCAAACGACTAAAACAAGAAGCACACGTTTAACCACTACTCTCAAGCATGGTTTCAAAACATGTAAGCAGCACAAAGGGTCGTAACAAGCTGATAGAGGGATTATACCTGATTTTTAAAAAAAGCAATTCTTCAGTACCAACTTTTATATTGACATTGTCTTAAAACCTGGGAAATTGAGAATAATGCAATCCAATCTTCTACACGTGCCATTTATTTTCTTTTAATGTTACTAGCTCAGCTGAAAATGATAATTAATCAGAGTTGACAAGGGACACAGCAAATGATTAGGTGATGTGTTTGTAACAGAGATGTTCTCTTGACCTTTACTATAAAAACATTTCATAACGTGTTATTTATAATATGGGGAAATACTGGCTCAGTGGATTCTCCCATATATTCCCATTTCATCTGAAGTTATTGTTTGTAGAAATCACATGAAGCATTCTTATAATAATGTGGCTTGTAATATGTTAGTAGGTAACACACTTCCAGGAATATATTTCTGGTGTCACCATTTATTGTAGTAACTATACTGTTTACAAAAATTAGGGGATATTACAAAATGAAATATCCCCTAACTAAATATTCCTAATTTTTGTGAGCAGTGTATGATGTCAGTAACTTGACAATTTATAACCTTGCAGGCTGACTGCTGACTTGTTCTTCATCTGACATTTAATACCACTGTATCTATTTAAACTGCTATTATTCATAATCTGACAGACACCCAGGACTTTGCTGTCCTTCCCACCCATAAAGTACCTCCCCTCTGTTGGCCACAGGTTACTGAGGTACAGTTGGGCGATTGTTTTTCATTTCACTTTTAAATTGTCAGCATATCTATCAGAGGGTGATGTGTTGCTGCCTTTTTTTGGGCTTAACACATTCACCTTTGAAAGTCATTTTTAAAACCCCTAAGCCGAAATTGTGGCCTCACAGCTCCAGCATGCCTGGTTTTATGCTGACTGGCATGCCCTTCCTGTGCCTGTATGGGCTTACTCCAGGTTAATAAAACGGTGGTAAGTTAATTGATTACACTAAATTGGCCTGATCTGAGTATGAATGACCGGTTTTGAAACACTGTAACTTTGGGTATTTTTCTAACCTTGTGTCTGCTGATAAATAGCCATTGATGCTGAAAGCAATGATAAATAAGTCAAATAAACAATAAAACTGGCCCATGCCCCAAGCAAATTTCTTTAACACTGTGTGTATCCACACACCCACACTTTATGGATGACAATCCTTCTTATCTGTCTGCCTGTTTATCTATCTACAAGTACATGCACATAAACTAATATAAAATGTTACAGTGAAGCTGTTTTACCTCACCTGCTAAACCAGTGGAGGTGCTAGCATGACTCTCATCGTGGTCCTCTTCTCCTTCAGAAACCTCAAATGGAGGACTCCGTGGCCCTGTGTCCTCATCATCTGTGCTGCACATGGCAGTAGGAGAGCGCTGGTACAAGGGGTGAGAGACATACGCAAACTGTGAAGCAGAAAAACGATAGAAAATTACATTCAAGCAAGGCATCAATGAAAATTAGGATCAACTGGGGCATTGTCTAAACATGTTTCTGTAATTAAAATGTTTTCACCATTCTTGTGTAACAAACCATGTCAGAAATTAAGGCATCACCATGTGTTATATATATATATATATATATATATATACACAAATA